>APFE031158899.1:44047-75713 GCA_000404065.3 Pinus taeda | reverse complement strand
CATGTTAAAGAAACACACTTTACCTAACTCTATACTAGACCAAGTTATACTTAACTATTCCTACGTGTCGGAATATCCTAACACTTTCTATTGGAGTACTTAGTTTCAACATCTACAACTTAGTTTCTGTTAAAATGGAAAATCCATGCCAAGTTATTCTTGATAACACCAACTACTTTCAATGGGTGTCCTACATGGAGGATTTATTTAGAAGTAAAGGTCTTTATAGAATAGCCTTAGGCCAAGAGTCTAAACCTAAAGATGAATATAATCAAGCCAAATGGGAAAATAGGCAAGATCAAGCATGTGGATTGATAGAGATGTCTATTTCTCTAGACCTTAGATTCCATATCGCAGAATTTGATACCCCTGATGAATCAATGAAACAACTAAATAAAGTTTTTGGAATTAAAAATGAAATTAGAGCCTATCAACTCGAAAATGAGTTGCTTACGTTGGACCCCAATAATTTTTCTTCCATTGAAGATTTTTTGTCCAAGTTCAAGACCCTTAGACTTCTCTTGGAAGGTGTTAAGGTTAAGAAAGAAGATGGTAGCCTTATTTATTCCGTTCTTACTAAATTGGGACCAACCTACTCTATGTTTGTTTCCACTTCCCATTTTACTAAAGAAGCCTTTATTTCTCAAGGACAAGACTACAAGTCCCCCTCTTTTGATGCCTTTTGTGATTCTTTAATAAGAGAACAAAAAAGACTCTTAATCTTGGTCTTCTTAATCTTGGAAACTTTTCTAAGAAAGCCTTAGCCGCCCAGCAGCAACCAAGTTCAAAGAATCCTAAGAAGCAACATCCTAAAAAGAATGGTCCTAAACCAACCAAGGGTCCTAAGCACTTTTAGTGTCAAAATGAAAAATCAATTCAACAAAATGATAAGGCAAATAAAAACAAATGGAAGAAGACTGATAGACATTGCATCTTTTGTAATCGAGATGGCCACTTAGAATCCAAATGCTTTAAAAAGATGGAAGCATTGGAAGTAGCGATGAAGAAGAATAACATCCATTTGGAGCACTCTTCAACTTCAACTTCCTCTTCAGGAATAACACTTTCTGCATGTGGTTGTCAAGCATCTTGGTTTGGTTATGCACTAAATGTATCTTCTTCTTCTCATTCTCATGAGTGGCTCATTGATTCTAGAGCTTCTTGTCACATGGCAAAAAACAAAGCCATGTTTTCTTCTTTAAATGATTGTAACACCAAAAATATATATGTTGGTGATGATAGATCTCTTAGTGTTATAGGGACTGGAACTATTCATCTAGACAATGGTCAATTTAGTGATGTATTATGTGTTCCAACCTTATCTTGCAACCTTCTATCTGTATATCAGATAATTCATTCAGGTGAAGGTAAAACCGTTGAATTTTCACCTCATGATGTTGTAATTAAGGACCTAAGAGATCCTAGATAGATTTTAGCTACTGGCATTGCTGATGATTCTACAAGGTTATATAAGTTTAACAACTTTGGGTCATCAACTCTTCCCTTGGTATTTGTTGCTCATAATGATGAAGTGAGCAAACTTTGGCATGAGCGATTTAGTCACTTAAACTATCGCTCTCTTCAAACTCTATGTAAAGAAAATATGGTGACAGGTCTTCCTATGGTATCTTGCAGAGATGGTGTTTCTTCTGGATGTGTACTCGGAAAACATCATCGGGATAGTTTTGAAAAACGTGCCTCTGGCATACCTCAGCCCCTTTACAGCTTGTGCATAGTGATTTATGTGGTCCACTTCCAATGGTTTCATTCTCTGGCTACAAGTACTTCTTAACTTTCATTGATGATTTCTCCAAACCCACTTGGGTATACTTCTTAAAACTCAAGAGTGAAGCATTTAACATGTTCTTGGCCTTTAAGGCCTTTGTTGAGAAACAATCTAGACATCAAATTCTTAAGCTAAGATCTGATAATGGCGGAGAATATGTTAACAATAAATTCATCAACTTTTGCGCTGAGCATGGAATTCAAATGCAACATATTGTTCCATATACTCCACAACAAAATGGTGTCGCTGAAAGGAAGAATCACAGCTTAAAGGAAATGGCTAATTTTATGCTTCAATCTAAAGGATTTAGTCCTAATTTTTGGGCAGAAGCAATTAACTGTGCTAATTACATAGTAAATTGCACTCCTACTAAGGTTTTAAAGAATATGACTCTAGAAGAAGCATGGAGCTCAATTAAACCAGATGTAAGTCACTTTCGTGTTTTTGGAAGTGAAGCATGGGCCCATATTCCCGATGAGAAACATAAAGCCTTAGAACCTAAGAGTGAAAAATGTATTTCTGTTGGATATTCTGAAGATGTCAAAGGATATAAACTTTTTTCACCTAAATCCAAAAATGTTATGATTAGAAGAGATGTAAAGTTTGCTGAAAATATATCGGCATACGAGCCTAGTTTGACAGATGTGTTACCTCTCTTTATCCCTTCTACTTCTGAAAATATTTCTTCTTCAGATGATGACAGTGAGGATGACAATCATCCCGCACCTTCTCAGGATCCTCCTTCAGCTCCTCAGCTTCCAAAATGGGTGCGTGCTACTCGGGATGGAGCAGGTTCTCTTGTAGGTAATCCTACAGATCAACGACATACACATTCTTAGTTCGATAGAGCCTCTTCTTTACTGGCCCAAGCTTCAGTGAATTATGATCCTGGCACCTTTGCAGAAGCTTCAGGCCATCTAGATTGGGACACAACTATGAATGAAGAATATCGTTCATTATTGGTACATGGGATCTTGTTCCTCTTCAAAAGGGAAGAAAACTTGTTAGATGTAAATGGGTTTACAGAACCAAGTGTGGACCAGATGGAAAAGTTGATAAACATAAAGCTCGTCTTGTTGCTAAGGGCTTTTCACAAGTTGAAGACATTGACTATACTAAAACCTTCTCCCCTGTTGCCAAAATGAAGTCTATCCGCCTTGTTCTTTCCCTTGCTGCTTCTTTCAAATGGAAAGTCAATCAGATGGATGTTAAATCTGCCTTTTTGCATGGGGACTTGCATGAAGAAATCTATATGGAACAACCTCCTGGCTTTATACAAATAGACTCCAGCCTTGTATGTTGGCTTAAGAAATCCCTTTATGGTCTCAAGCAAGTCCCTGGGGCTTGGTATGCCAAAATGGATAGCTTTCTTTTAGATACTGGCTTTTCTAGGTGTCATTCTGACAATACTGTCTACACCAAGAAAGTGGTAAGTCTCTTATCATTCTTGTTCTCTATGTTGATGATTTTATCCTTACTGGTAGTGATCCCAACCTTATAAACCATGTGAAGTCCAACCTTAAAAAGAAGTTTGAAATGACAGACTTAGGACACTTGCATTATTTTTTTGGTCTTCAAGTCTTGCAATCCAAGGAAGGTATTTCCCTTTCACAGTCCAAGTATGCCTGTGATCTTCTACACCACTTTCACATGGAAGACTGTAAGCCAACCCCTTCTCCCTTTCAGTCTGGAGCCAAACTTTCAGTGTCTTGTACTTCCCCTGAAGTTGATGGCATGATGCTACCTTATACCGTCAGCTTGTAGGAAAACTTTTGTATTTGACCCATACCCATCCTAACCTTTCCTTTGCTGTTGGCCTTATTGCTTGGTTTATGCAAAACCCACATGAAAGTCATTGGAAAGTAGCTAAAAGAATACTTCGTTATGTTCGAGGTATAGTTCAGTTTGGGATTCATTATAGTGTAGAAGCATCTCCTCTATTGGTTGGTTTCACTGATTTCGATTGGGATGGTGACCTTGATGATCGGAAGTGTACTGCAGGTTATGTCTTCACTCTTGGTTCTGGACCTCTTACATGGGCTTGCAAGAAACAAAGTGCCATTTCTCTTTCTTCAGCAGAAGCAGAGTATCGTGGCGCCGTAGAAGCTAGTAAGGAAGCCTTGTGGCTTTGTCAGATCTTTTCAGAGTTTGGCTTTCAGCAACAACATCCAACTACACTTTGGTGTGATAATCAAAGTGCCATTCAACTATGCAAAGATCCAACCCAACATTAGCGCAACAAACACATTGAACTAAACATGCACTTCATCAGAAAGCTCATTCATGACCATGTTCTTGAAGTGTAATATTGTTCAACCGATGATCAAGTTGCAGACATCTTTACAAAGGCTCTCATAGAGGCGAAGTTTACTAAACTTCGATTTATGGTTGGAGTTCAAGAAGTTGTCACTAAGGGGGGGATATGCTCTAATGCCTCCTTCCTTCTCCTATTGTGTCATATTTGTACATCCTTCAATCCTATCCCAAGTTGTTCTTAAGGGGGGATGTTAGGATATTCCGACACATAGGAAATAGTTAAGTATAACTTGGTTTAGTGTAGAGTTAGGTAAAGTGTGTTTCTTTACTATGTACTTTTGTAACTTACAATCCGACGATCACGATATGTTCTAGACATGAAGTGATTCGACGGTTCATTCTCTCCTTGGTGTTACCGATGCTTGATTTGTGGCTTAACATCGATTGGTCCATGATCTCTATTTAAAGAGCATGGAGGGTCACTTGTAAGGTGACCGTTCATGAGAGAAGCTTGTGTAATTTTTTTTTCTTTTATTAATAAATTGCTTGAAGTGGCCGAATTGGCTCAGGCCATGGATTGTTTCCCTTTTTGAGGGTTTTAACCACATCAAGAATAATGGTGCATTGATCTGTGATCTGTTTGTGAGTGGTGTCCTTTGGTGTTCTATCTGAGGAACTTACCCTGTAAATTTCTACACTCCTCTTGCAATTATTGCTTCCCTGACTCCATGCCTTTTATCTTCCTTTCTCGATTTCTCTACCCCTTTCACATCAATGGCAAAGGGTGACTCCCCTTGACAAGATAGCTTCCTCTCTTTTCCTGCAACATGCCTTTCTCCCCCTATCCGCTTAGCTTGATGGAATACATATCAATGTGAACCATGTAGAATCTCAAGCTTTTGCAAAAGATACTCAAAGGTCTCTCGAGGTAGAGTTTTGGTGAAGATGTCAACTATTTGCTCCTTTGTCCCAATGTACTCTACCTTGATATTTTTCTCTGCAACCTGTTGTTGAAGAAAGTGGTCTTCAATAGGAATGTGAATTGTTTTTGAATGCATGATATGATTTTTGGAGAGACTTATGGCACTAATGTTGTAACAAAATATCAAAATGGGCTCATCAAACTTCACTTGGAGATCCTGCAGAGTTTGCTTCATCCAGAGAATGTGAGTACAACATGCCGCTACTGCTATATATTCTGCTTCTGCTGTGGACAAGGAAACTGAACACTGCTTTTTGCTCAACCATGATACGAGACAATCACCCAGATAGAAGGCTGCTCCATAGTGTTTTTACGATCATCAATGTTGCCTGCCCAATCTGCATATGTATATGCTGTCAAAGTTAGTTCATTCCTTTTCGGATACCATAAGCCAAACTCTGTTGTTCCCTTAAGATATCGAAAGATCCTTTTCACCTGTCCAACTGCCTGCATTACATTTGGTCTCGAAGCTGTCATATACAACAGACTACCAATCATTGATCTATACAATATCTGGTTTGCTTTCTTGGATGCATCATCCTTAACTTGCAACCGGTCATCATGGGAGTGCTAACTGGTTTATATTCTTCCATTTTGAACCTTTTCAACAATTCTTTGATGTACTTGGTTTGAGAAATAGGTATGTCGTCATCTTCTTGAGATATCTGGAGTCCTAAGAAGAAGGTCAATTCTCCAAGCAAGGACATCTCAAACTGACTCTGCATATCATTCACAAACTTCTTACTCAACCTATCTTTGTTGCTTCCAAAGATGATGTCGTCCACATACACCTCAATGAGAGTCAAGCTGTCTTGTTCAACCTTTATGTATAAGTTGCTATTGACACTTCCTCTTTTGAATACTTCTTATTATAAATACCTCGCCAAATGTGCATACCAGGTTCTAGGAGCTTGTTTGAGACCATACAAATCTTTCTTCAACCTGCACACGTAGTCTTTCTTTTCTGTAAGCATAAATCCTTCTTGTTGCTCTATGTAGACTTCTTCCATTTATCCATTTAGGAAAGCTAGTTTGACGTCCATCTGGTATAGCTTAATCTTTTTTGAGCAACCATAAGCCAAGAACATCCTAATTGCTTCCATCTTAGCAACAAGTGCAAATGTCTCTTCGAAATCTATTCTTTCAATTTGCACATATCCGTTACATACGAATCTTGCTTTATTCATGGTCACCTGTCCATCTTCGTTTAATTTATTCCTGAAGACCCAGTTTGTACCAATGACATTTTTGTCCCTAGGTCTTGGAACCAATTCTCATGTTTTATTCTTTTCGTTTTGATCCAGTTCTTCTTCCATGTCTTTGATTCAATGTTCATCATGCCCGACTTCTTCAAAGTTGCTAGGCTTAATTGTGGATAACAACGTGAGATGCCCTTGTTCTGGCATGTGTGTTTGTCAACTTCTTTTGGTTCCTATTCCTGCATTCATATCACTGATGATTTTCTCTAAAGGATGATTCTTCTGATGCCATTGTTTAGGAGTCCTAGAAGGTGCTAGTTGACTATCTTCGGTTTCATCCTAGATGACAGTTGGCTCTTGCTCTTCGTCTGATTGTTCTTCTTCTTTTATTCTTCCTTCTTGCTCTGGCTCCTCCGTTTCTCGATTCTCTGAAGATGAGCATCCTTGCTTGGTCTTTGGCCCACAAACTTCATCAAATGTTAAATTAATGCTTTCTACTATCTTGTTCAGTCTCAAATTATAGCGTTTGCATGCCTTGCTTTTGTGCAAGTACACAACAAACATACCGTCATCTACTTGAGAATCAAATTTTCCAATCGTCTTATCTTCCCTTTTTATGTAGCATTTTCTCCCGAAGACTCTGAAATGCTTGACGTTTGCCGATCTCCCCTTCCATGGTTCGTATGGGGTCTTGTCACTATTGTTTCTAAGCATTCCTTTGTCTAGAATATGCATGGCTGTTTCTACTGCTTGAACCTAAAATATATCGCTCAATTTGGAATAAGTCAACATAGTCCTAGCCATTTCTTCCATTGTTGTGTTCTTTCTTTTAGCGACTCCATTTTGCTGTGGTGTCCTGGCTGCCGATAATTGTCTTTTTATTCCTTGTTCTTCACAGAAATGTTGGTATTCTTGATATGTGAATTCTCCTCCATTATCTGATTTTAAACACTTAATTCCCAAATCAATTTAATTTTCAACCATCTCTTTGTAAATTCTGAAGCATTCAAATGCTTTTGAGTTTTTCTTCAGAAAACTTAATACCGTCATTTTAGTGTAATCATTGATAAACAACATGAAGTATTGTTCACCTTCAAATCCTTTGGTTTTCATTGGTCCAGATAGGTCGGCGTGTATCAACAATAATGGTTTGAAGTATAGTGTTCCTTGATCCCAAACTCGACTCCTGTTTATTTTTCATGCCTGTAGTGCTTATATATGGTGCTTGCTGGTTTTGAAATTTCTAGCATCTCTCTTACGACTTCCTTTTTAATGATTTTTACTAGATTATTGAAGTTCATGTGACCCATTCTCCTGTGCCAAAACCAACTTTCATCCTCCTTTGCCAAGAAACAACCTTCCTTTCCAGTTTCATCCAAGTTGTATATATCATTTGGGGTTTTTGTTGCAGTCACCACTAATCTACCTTATTTCTCCCTTCTTATTTTGCGTTTCTTTGAGTTAAAAAGAAGCATGTGTCCTTGATCACACATTTGACTTAGACTCGACAGGCTATGGTTCATATTTTCAATGAGCAAAATGTTTTCTGCCATGGCATTCTTGCTTCCGAGCTTGATTGTACCCTTTCCTAAAACCTTGGCTAAATCATCATTTCAAAATGAAACCATTCCATCCTTTTCCTTTTGCAAAGATACACATTTGTATTTATCCCGTCATATGTGTTGAATAGCCACTGTTGACATACCATACACTTTTTCTTGCTTTGGGCTCGCAAAGCAATCACTCAACTTTCATCCTTTTTCCAAGCTTTTGAAGATTCTTTTGAAGGAATATTTGAATCATGCTTTGGCTATTATGAAGTAGTGACCAACATGAAATCTTTTGCTATTTGTCCAAAATTGCTTGTAGCACTCTGCTTCGTCACTTAATGTTCCAAACCTGTTATAATTTCGGTGGTAACCTTCCCAAGGTTTTCTAGGATAATCATTCCTAGAGTAGCTTCCATTATTTCCTCTATTCCTAGTATAAGCTTTACAATCCACAACTTTGTGCCCAAAATTATTGCAAGAATAACACACACGAAGGAAGATAGTTTGATACTCAATAGTGGGAGATCTTCTATGTGGTGTAGTTTTCTAGTGACCTTCCTCATAAGGTTTCTTTATTGCATGTTGCTGATTTTGTATCTTTTGATCTTGAAATTTATCCTTTGTGGGCATGCTTTACTCCTTGATAGAGTCCTTGATGATATTTGCACAAGTATTATGTTTGACTTCTTTTTTTGTTGTCGTGGAGCTTGAACCTTTAACGAAGGTGGACTTGTATCCTAATCGTGATTTGTCATTGCATGACCTTTGACTGTTGATAATTTCATCCAACACTTTGGTGCTGTTTACAAAATTTTGTTGGATATTCCTCTTCTGTGCTTCTGTTCTTCTATTGGATATTCCGTCATTATAGAGCCTTGCCTGCTTTGGATCAATTGGTTTCAGGTGTTCCTAAATTGCAGATAGAACATAAAGGTGTATGTAAAGGTTGTGCACTTGGAAAGAATATCAAGAAGTCGTTTCCAAGTAGTGATAGTAGATCCAAAGAAATATTGGATTTGATTCATTTTGATGTATGTGGTCCTATGTCAATGAGATCACTTGGAGGTTCATTATACTATGTAACGTTTATGAATGACTTCTCTCATAAGACATGGATATATCTCATGAAGACCAAGGATGAAGTCTTCACCAAGTTTCAAGAGTTCAATGTTGAAGTAGAGAACTTGACATGAAAGAAAATCAAGATTTTAGGACTGACAGTGGAGGAGAATTCACTTCAAAAGAACTTGTTTCCTTTTGTAAAGAAGTTGAGATTAAGAGGGAGCTGATTGTCCCCTATAATCCGCATTAAAATGGAGTGGAAAAAAGAAAGAATAGGTCCATTTAAGAATCTGTCAACGCTATGATGCATGATCAAGATTTGCCTATGTTATTATGGAGAGAAGCATCCTTAATAACTGTATACATTCATAATAGAAGTCGTCATGTAATTTTGGAAGATATGACTCTTGAAGAAGCGTTCACTGGATAGAAGCCAAAGGCCAGGCATTTGAGAATCAATGGCTACCTAGTTAACATCCATGTTCCTAAGGATAAGAGGAAGAAGCTAGAACCTTTAGGAAAGAAAGGAATATTTGTTGGTTACAGTGAATATTCAAAAGCCTATAGAATCTATACTCTAGAGCAACGAAAGGTTAAGGTCAGCCAGGATGTTGACCTTGATGAGAAGATTGCATATTGGAAGTCTAAAGAAGTTTCTATGGACTCCAATAATAAAAGAGATCATGGGATTTCTAAGGAAGAAAGTTTAGGTTCTACAAAACATCCTAAAGAGCCAAAAGGGCCTTGTGAACCAATTGAACCAATTATTGTTCTTGAGATAAAAAAGAGACCAACATGGCTTAGATCTACCTTGGAAGAAGTAGAAGGACATGCAACTCCATATGGCACATCTAGAGAAAGTAAGAAACCTAAAAGGTTCTCTAGTTATGCAACTCTTATGACTAATCCCATTGATGCAAAGCCCTCCACTTATGAAGAAGCAACTAGACAACAAGTGTGGAAAGAGTCTATGAATGAAGAATATCAATCCATCATGAAGAATGATGTATGGGAGAGTGTGGAAGGAGGCTACAAATAAATAATATCAATCCATCATGAAGAATGATGTATGGGAGATTATGCCGAGACCTAAGGGGAAGTTAGTGGTGACTTCCAAATGGATACACAAGATCAAGCATGTTGCAGATGGAAGTATTGACAAATACAAGGCACAATTTGTGGCTAGAGGGTGAAGACTATGATGAGACCTTTGCTCCAGTTTCCAAGTAAACCTCTATTAGATCTATGATTTCTCTTGCTGCTTCGTTGGGTTGGAGTTTACATCAGTGGATGTAAACACTGATTTCCTCAATGGCGTAATTGATGAAGAGGTGTACATAGAGCAACCTCAAGGTTTTGATGTGAATGGGAAGGAATCTCATGTTTGCAAGTTGAAGAAGGCCTTGTATGGACTCAAGCAAGCTCCAAGAGCATGATATGCTCGAATTGATAGCTACCTGACGAGACTTGGTTTCTCTAAGAGTGATGCTAATCCAAACCTATATGTCAAGGTTGTGAAGAATGCACCTATGATTCTATTGCTATATGTTGATGACTTATTTTTGACAGGTGTTACTGTTGAGTCTCTATTATTCAATGTAAGAGGCAGCTGGCCTTTGAGTTTGACATGAAGGATCTTGGTTTGATGCATTATTATTTGGGACTAGAAATATGGTAGAAGCTTGGCGAAATCTTCCTTGATCAAGGAAAGTATGTCATTGAGACCCTTTAGAGATTTGGCATGATGGATTCTAAATCAATGGCAACTCCCATTGTGACTAATTTTAAGAAGTTGAGAGACTTTGAGTCCAACCCTATAGATCCATCCATGTACCATCGGTTGATTGGCTCGTTGATGTATTTGGTTGATACCAGGCCAAACATTTGCTTTGCAGTGAACACATTTAGCTAGTTCCAGGTGGAACTGAGACATGAGCATTGGATTGCAACAAAGCACATATTGGGATATCTACGTGGTATTGTGAATATGGATTGAGATATGTCTCAAACAATGATGTACAACTTCAGGCATATACAAATTTTGATTGGGCAGAGAGTGCAGATGACAGGAAGAGTAGTTTAGGAGTATGATTTAGTCTGGGCTCTGCTATGATATCATGGATGAGCAGGAAGCAAAAATCTGTCGTACTTAGCAGTGCAGAAGTAGAGTATATCACATCCAATGAAGCTTGTACTGAAGCAATGTGGCTTCGAAAGTTGTTTGCAGGATTGTTCGACTAGGAGCTGGAATCGACCGTGATATATTGCAATAATCAACGTTGTGTGAAGCTTTCAGAAAATCCTGTGTTCCATGACAGGTCGAAGCACTTCGAAATCAAGTTCCACTACATCCGTGACATGGGGTAGAAGAGAGTAGTAAGGCTTAAGTACATCTCCACTGATGAGCATATACCATATATTTTGACGAAGCCTCTGTGCAGAGAGAAGTTCATATACTTGAGGGACAAGTTGGGGCTTGTGGAGATTGCCCCTCTAGTTGAGAGGGAGTGTTGATATGATAACATCATGGACAATCATTCTCCCTATATCAAAGATGTTGACTAGTTGGGGAGAATGGTCCAACAAAGGATAGTTATTCTTCTTGTGTCGAAGGTGTTGACCAGTTGGGAAGAATAGTCCTGGAAGCCCATGATCACTAGGTTGAGTACGTGGCTTTCAACATCAGGCTCAGTCTATTCAGATTGGATGAAGAGCTCATTTAGCATCAAGCCCAGTTGCTCATGTAGAGTTGTGGCCTTTGGAGTTTCACCACAAGTCAAAGAGATTGACCATGATGGTGAACCAAGACTAGTCTAGGTTAGGAGTACTGACCAAGATTGTGGTCAATGGTACGACCAAACTTATGATGACTAGTTGATGCTAAATGTTGTGCCATGTGTTAGGAGTACAAACCAAGATTATGGGTCAGTGGTACTGACCAGTTGTGGCAACTAGTTGATGGTGATATTGATGATGATGTTGATGATTTATGTTAGAGATGTTGATGAGATGATGAGAATGTCAAAGATGCTAACGAGATGATGATGATGTTAGAGATGCTAACAAAATGATGATGATGTCAAAGATGCTGATAAGATGCTAATGATTTGTTATAACCTTTTCATAGAAAAAATTGTCAACTTGAGAACACCTATGACAGTCATTATGAATACCTCCCTATTTAAGGGGGAGTGTTGAATTTTGTAACTATGGTCAGTCTTCATAATGTATATTTTGGCCCTTGATGTATTTATATTGATTATTTTAAAGTATGTTCTTCATGCTAGAGTCAAAAGAAGAATATATTTTTGAGTCATGTCCATTCAGACTTTTAAAATAGAAAAGTTTGAATTTTTGAATCTGAATTTTTGGCTCCAAAGTTTGTCAAGTCAACACCCCTCCAAGTCAAGCCAGCCCAGTGTTGAAAATGTAGCGATGGAAGGTCTTCTAGCTTGTGCCTTAGCCAATGAAGACCTCAACTTAGTCTTTCTCTAGCATGGATGCAAGTTTATGAGATAGACTTAAGCTATAATGAGTTGATTTCCAGTTTACCGGAATGGTCATCAAGTTTGCATGCGTAGTGTTGGAGCTTTAGTTTGTTGGACTCTGCTTTAGTTAGACTACAGGACGAGTTGGTAGTGATAAGTTCAGTTAGAGTTCAGCTAGAACGAGTTAAGACTTTAGTGCTGATTGGAGAGAGAATGAGTTGAATTCTCAGTTAACTCGCAATCACAACTGAAGGAAACTCGAGAGAACTACTTATCAAACTAGGCCTCCTTGCATGGTTCAAATGTTATCTATAAAGAGAAGGATAGAGGCGCAATTGAGATTAATTCTTTGTGTGTTTGGCACATAATTGAGGAGAAAGTGCATATAGATTTAGGATCCCAAGTGCGCAAGGGAATAGGAGCCCAAGTGTGCAAGGAAATAGGAGCCCTAAGTGCACAAGGAAATAGGAGTAATAGTGTGGAAGGATTGTGGAGCTAGTATCCGAATTTGCAGAGTAGGTCAAGGTTATTCAGTAGGGGAACAATTGTGTGCAGGACCAAGATCATGTCGTGATCAAGGCAGGCTGAGACCAATTGTAGAGCCGAGATTAGTGAGGAGAAGCCTAGTGCTTTCTCAAGAAGACAGATTGCTATCCAATCGCTCAAGACCAATCAATAAAATAACACAAGTTACAACAAAGAAAGCAAATTTTCCCCTTTGGGTTTCCTGAGTAAAACAAGCGTGCCAATTTTTTGTGCATGTGGTTTTATCTCTAGTTTTTTTTCGCTGCTTATAAATTGTTAAGAAACTCTATATCTTGGTGAAAGTTCAACTTGATTTCAGTTTTCAGTTGCCTTGTTTTCAGTAATTCATCTAAGTAGTGCGCAAAGTTTCAAAATAAACTTAACATGGTATCAGAGCAGAGTTTTGCATAAAGACTAGCGCCAAATTGTTCAGTCAGTGAAGAGTTCAGATCCAGCAGAAGGCTTGTGCTAGAGTTTTGAAGTGTAGTTTTTGGATAAGTAGTATGTTGTTCCACGGACTAAGTGCAGATCATTGTTTAGAGGGAGCCTCTAATTTCTGCTCATGGAGGGAGCGAATCTCAGTGGTGTTGGAGATAATGGGGTGCTAGAATTTGCGCAGAATCAAATAGGTCCACCTGCAGATCCCGAACAGTTGATCTAGTATAACAAGAATGACACCAAGGCCACGAGGATCATTCTTGAGGGGGTCAAAGACCATATTATCCTTGATCTTCATGGGAAGAAGACAACATACGAGATGTGGAAAGTCATCTTGGATTTGTATCAAGGTTCTAGTGATGTTTAGAGACTTTCCTTGAAGGACAAGCTAAGAAATATCTGGATGAGCAAAGGTGAGCCCATGATTACGTACCTTTCCAAGTTCATTCAAGTTCAAGATGAACTAGCTGGAGTAGGCGAGACTATAGCAGACAATGACCTTGTGAGTCTTGCGTTACTGGGACTTCATAAGTCTTGGGAGAATTTCTAGGATGCAGTGAATGGCAGAGAGAATCTTCCCAGCTAGGAAAGGCTGTGGTTAGATTGTGTCCAAGAAGAAATTTGGAGAGGGACAAGAGCTGGAAGATCAATAAAGGTCGAGGACGAGAACTTTTCCTTGGTAGGGAAAGGTAGCAAAGCCAAGGGCAAGAAGGGCCAAGGAAAGGCCGAGTCTAGTCAAAGGGGCAAGAAGAAGAAGAAATATCTGAGCAAGATCAAATGCTTCCATTACCACCACTTTGGGCACTATGCCACTAATTGTTCTAACCTGAAGAAGGGGTCCAGGAGGGGCCATGTGGCCGCATTAGCTAAGGTAGATGCATTTTCTTCTCAGTTCGAGAAAGACTTCTCATTGATAGCTTGCATGACATGCTCAGTAGGTAGCAACGTATGGTACATTGATTCTGGAGCATCCTTCCATATGACTGGGAACAATGAATATTTCAGCTAGCTGAAGGACGACATGCAGTTTCACATTGAGCTAGTAGAAGATGGCGAGCACATGACTAGGGGAGTTGGTACTATCAGTTTTGAGAGGGAGTCTGATAGCTCTCTTCATCTTAGGGATGTCCCCTATGATCCAAGCCTTAAGAAGAACCTTGTTTCTATTGCTACCCTATAAGACAAGGGTTATGATGTCATTTTTAGCAGAGGTAAGGCTTACCTCAAGCACTTAGCTTCTGGATCCATGAAGCAAATTGGTGTGAGGATGTAGAATCTTTATTGGCTACAGGTTGAGACATGCGCAACCTTGAGTAGCAAGGAAGGAAGCGTGCAAAGCAGAGACGTGGGGGAGCTCTGGCACAGACACATGGGGCGCTAAAGATCCTTCAACAGATAGCCACAGGACTACCACAGTGCACATTTGACCAACATTATATGTGCATGGGGTGCACACATGGCAAGTATGCTAAGTCATATTTTTAGGGCCAAGACAACAAAGCTAAAGGGATTTTGGAGCTAGTACATTTAGACGTATGTAGAAAACTAAATCAGGAAGATGATCAAAAGCATTAACGAGTGACAATGGTGGGGAATATGTCTCTTTTGCTTTTAGGGATGTGTGTGCCAAGGAGGGCATTAGGGGAGAGCTTACAACACCCCATAATCCTCATCAGAATGGGGTGGATGAGAGGAAGAACCGCAACATAGTTGGAGCGGCCAAGGCCATGTTGCATGACTAGGGGCTACCCATGTTATTGTGGGAAGAGGCGTGCAACACTGCAATATTTACTATTTCTGCAGAATAGGAGTCCACACAGAGTGCTTGGACGAGTTACATCGAAGGAGGCTTTCACATGCATGAAGCCTTATGTTTCTCACTTCTGCATCTTTGGGACAAAAGTTCAGTGCCATGTGTAAAAAGAGAGTAGGAAGAAGCTGGAGCCCACAGTTGGAAAGGGAATTTTCATGGGTTACAATGAGACATCTCATGTGTACAGGGTGTATATACCATCACTCAAGAAGACAATTATCAGGCTGGATGTGAGATTTGAGGAGGATAGAGCTCTGACGTAATACTTGGAGCGAGAGCAGGTTGGAATACTTGTGGAGGAGCTACTCGCTCCCAAGTAGGAGCCTCAGTCAGTATCACAGATTGAGTCTCAACTAGGTGGTACGCGGGTCGCACAATAGGATGACCAAGAGTCATTATAGGATGAGGAGGATAGACCAAGACGAGTGGAGGCAGCGACTCAGTCAGTGACTTCCAACATAGGGAGGAAGAGAGCCAAGTGGGCCGAGAGGTTGATTCAAGAGGCCCAAGAGCGAGTTGAGACTCCTAACTCTATGTTCAGGCAGAGCAAGCAACCATAGAGGTACACCGGATATATGGCACTAATCACTGAGTTGTTGGACACAAAGCCTTCTTGTTATGAGGAGGCAACCTCTCAGCAGGTTTGGCAGGATGCCATGGTGGATGAGTATACCTCCATCATGAAGAACGATGTCTGGGAGATTGTGCCACAAGCAGAAGGTAAATCAGTAGTACGCTCACATTGGGTGTACAAGGTGAAGCATGTAGCAGATGGGAATGTGGAGAAGTACAAGGCCAGGTTTGTGGCTAAGGGCTTCTCGCAAGTTGATGACATCGACTATGATGAGACGTTCACTCTAGTGGCATGTTATTCATCCATCAGGACGATTTGGCACTTGTAGCTCAGATGGGGTGGAAGATCCACCAAATGGACGTGAAGATAACATTCCTCAACGGGGTGGTTGAAGAAGAGATTTATATGGAGCAACCAAAGGGTTTTCAGACTTTCAGCAGAGATATTCATGTCTATTTGTTGAAGAGAGCTCTTTACAAGCTCAAGCAAGTTCCGAGAGCATGGTACACTCACATTGATAATTACCTTCCGGGATTGGGCTTCACTAAGAATGAGGCGAATGCCAACCTGTACTACATCACGGTTGGAGGGCTTCTGCTCATTCTAGTGCTCTATGTTGACGATCTTATTTTGGCTAGAGCAGACAACTTGATCCAAGATTGTAAGGCTGATCTTGCAAGAGAGTTTGAGATGAGGGACATAGGGCTTATGCATTATTTCCTTGGGCTAGAAGTATGGAAGGGTGATGGGGAATTCTTCTTGGGGTACGAGAAGTACACTATAGAGATCCTTAAGATGTTTCATATGTAGGATTGCAGGCCCATGACCACGCCTCTAGTCACAAAATGGAGGAAGGTGGACGCTAGTAGAGCAAAGTGAGTAGATGCAAAATTATACAGGCAGCTCATCGGGTTGTTGATGTACTTAGTCAACACATGACTTGATATATATTTTGCAATGAACCAATTGAGCCAGTTTATGATGGATCCCACTAGAGTTCACTGGGTTGCTGCAAAGCATGTTTTGAGATATCTCAGAGGCACGACAAATTATGGATTATGGTACAAACAAGTTGATGTGTTGACGCTCGAGGGCTTCACTGATGCATATTGGGCAAGGAGCTCCACAGATCAAAAGAGTACTTCAGGTAGCATCTTCAACATTGGGTCAATAGCTGATTCTTGGTTCAGTAGGAAGCAGAGATCAGTTGCACTCAGTTCAATAGAGGCCAAATACATGGCTACCAGTTTGGCAGCATGTGAAGCTATATGGATGAGGAATTTGCTTGTGGGACTTTTCAAGTAGGGGATGGAGCCCACTGTGATACTCTGTCACAATTAGAGTTGCATTAAGCTCTATGAGAATCCAGTGTTTCATGATCGCACCAAGCATATTGAGATTAGGGATCGTCATCTCAGGGACTGTGTGCAGAAAGGGATAGTGAAGCTACCACACATTCCAACAGAGGAGTAGACAACAAGTATAAGTGAAGCATGACTCTTATAAGAGTCATGAAGACTCGTGAGTCTTCACAAGTTAATAGCTGAAATGAGTCTAGAGGCCAAGGCTTGCGCTTAAGACTCGAACCCATAAAGACTTGTCCAAAGTCACCAAGACTCGTGGACTCACATAATACTCGTATAAGACTCATGGCAGACCCAAATGCGGACTTCCTTGAGCAAAATTTGATTTTTATTTTTATTTTTCCTTATTTTTTCTAGATCCGGTGGAGGGAAAGGGAAAATGGAGGGAAGAAAATGCTTTATAAGCACCTCCCTCTTTCTCATTTCTCATTCGCTGAATGTTGGTTGAAGGAGTTGAGTGAATCCATTGCATAGTGAAAGAGCTCTTGCAGGAGGTTGCAGGAGGTTGAAGGAGTCTAAAGGAGGCTTCATCAGACCCAGCTTCATCATGATCAGGTAGGCTTCATCAAACCCAACTTCATCATGACCAGGTAGGCTTCATGAAGTTCGATTATTTGTTTCAATTTTTTTTTCCTTTCTCTAATTTGTTTTAGGCGTTGTTGCTGCGTTTCTTAGCCACACATAGGCCCTGTGCGACTAAGAAACTCAACCACAAGGTTTGTGTGTGGCTGAAAAAATTAGCCACACATAGGGCCAAAAATTCTCCTATAGGCTATTACATCAATTAAAAATTTTAAAATAAAAAATTTAAATTTAGAGCTAAATTTAATACTATAATTTAATATTTTTTTCTCTTCCAGATTCCATGCCATCGAAGGATAGCAGAAAGCTCATGATTTGGCATTGGCACATTGTGTTTGAGTCATTCATAGTGATGGCCACCAAGTCAAGTGCAATTATTGCAATGCCACAATGTATGCAGACATAAACAGGCTGAAATACTACCTAGCTAGAATTCCTAGGAATGGTGTTGAACCTTGTGATCATTTTCGTCCAGAAGTCACTGCTGAAATGGCAACTTCTTTGGATGCCATTAGAGAACAAAATTCTATGAGGCCAAGAATGAAGGTTGAGGTTTCTGGGATAGGTAGATCTCTGATGGCATCACCAGAACAAAGTGCAAGTAACTTTTCTTCAATTGTCGTGGCAAACAAGAGTATAACCTCTCTTTTCTTGCTTCCTCTTCCAACTCCAGGATCTCATCCAACCATGGAGAGTTTTAATGAAAATAAGAGGAAGGAGGCAAATATGGCAGTGAAGAGGCTAAGGTACCCTAACAGTCTTTCCATTTAACTATGCAAAGTCTTATTTTTATTAGCCCATTGTGGATGCCATTGTAGGTGTTGGCCCTGGATACAAAGCCCCATCTTATAATGCACTTAGGGGGAAAGACCTAGATGAGGAGCTCGAGTGTGTAAAGGCACAATTGAAGAGCATTAAAAGCGAATGGAAGTTTACAGGTTGCCCAATTATGTCTGATGGGTGGACAGATCAAAGCGGCAGAACAATAATAGATTTTGTTGTAGCTTTCCCTAAGGGAACCATGTTCCTAAGATCCATTGATGCATCTGCACATGTAAAGGATGCACATTTTATTTTACATTGTTGGTTGAGGTTGTGGAGGAAGTTGGGGTTGCAAATGTTGTCCAAGTAATCATAGACAACACAACTTTATGTGGCAGCTGGAAGGTTGCTTTGTGCCAAATATACCACCATTTTTTGGACTCCATGCGCTACCCATTGCAGAGACTTGATACAAGAGGACATTGGGAAGTTGGAGTGGATGCAAGATGTTGTTCAAGAGTGCAAACAAATTACCAAGTATATTTATAACCATGCTTGGGTGTTGAACCTTATGAGGAAATTCATAGAGGGTGAGCCTAGTCGCCTAACTATCACACAATTTTCTACAAACTTTCTTTCCCTCCAAAGCCTTTTGTATGAGTACCAAGCTCTGAGAAGAATTTTTTGTAGCTATCACTGCCTATTTTTGAACAATAGCACAAAATCAGAAGCATTGGCTGTGAAAGCATCTCTCCTAGGTGATATTTTGTGGGAGAAAGTCACAGAGATTGTCAACTGCACTGAGCCCCTTGTGAAAGTCTTGAGATTGATGGATGGAGAGAAACCTGCAATGGGATATATTTATGAGGGCATGAGCAAGGCTGAAGAGGCCATCGAGACTTTCTACAAGGGAGATGAATCTAAATATCTCCCTTTATGGGAAATTATTGATTCTAGGTGGGATAGGCAACTACATTCACCATTTCATGCAACAATAGCAAATCTCAATCCGAGCTTATTATATAATGAGAGGTGTAACATTCAAAATGATCCCAAGGTGATGAGAGGTGTCATGATATGCATTGAGAAGATGTTCCCAGATCAAGATATTCGAGACAAAATCAACATGCAAGGAAATATGTACAAAGAAGCATCTGGCATGATTGGATTCAGCTCAAGCAACCATATCAAGGACAAGAAAATGCCTTGTAAGTGAAAATTGTTAGAACTTAGATTGTAATTTTGCTAGTTCTCTTTTATATGTTTGGTGTTGCAAACTGATAATCTTTGTTGTTATTTTTTTACAACTCATTGGTGGATAGATTGTGGCTCTGAGGCACCACAATTACAAGTATTCACCATCAAAGTTCTGAGTTAGCCCTGCAACGCTTTTAGTTGTCAGTGCAATTGGTTGGTATTTGAGGACATCCACAACAAAAAGATAAATAGGTTGGAGCATTAGAGGTTGGTGGTTTTCATCTACTACAACCTTCGAATGCTCACAAAACAACTGCATCCAAAGGATCTAGATCAATTTTTAGTGTATAGTATTGATTTAGAGTTTGATTGGGTTGTGGAGGAGGATTCCCCTGATTTGAGTTACCCTGATGAAGAGACTTGTTAGAAAATCGGGAAGGCAAAAAGATTTTCTCTTGTTGATAATTACTTGGGAGTTCTTTGAATTATTATTGTAATCTTTCGTATGTTCTTTTTTTATCTTAGTTCATCAAGCAATTACCGCAGTCAAAACATGAAGATCAAGGACACCAGATGTAGGCGCACATCCAGGGAAAAACCCCCATATAAGGGAAACACCAGTCAAAAACTCTTCCTTCAGTAATTCAAGTGAGATAAACCAAGACCCTAGACCAACATACCTTCCTCTTCCACCAAGTTAGCCCTCAAACTATTCTTCCAACCTTCAAAGATCAATTGCAACAACACTGCATCAACATTGCTTCAATACTGCATCAATACTGCATCAAAGACAAATTTTCGACCTACTGCATCAGAATTTTGGCCCAGCTTCAAGATTGCAATTTTGGCCCTTTTGCAGCTTCAATCTTCGCACATGTGAGACAAGAAAGAGAATTTCAACTTCCTTAGCAAGATAATGACCTCCTTCTCCTTTGCTAGCCCTTTCCTTCTTCTTCCTTGGAATTCATACCTTGTATTGCTTCCAGCTACTGCAATTTGAACTTGTTGAGTGATCTCTTTCAAATGAGTCGAGTTGTTGTTTATATATAGTCCTTCTGGGTGATCAAATTCTTCCTTTGCGGCTGACTTGGGTGAGGAGGCCTAATTGACCTATTTTACATTAAAATAATTTTCTTTCTTGACAAATAAATCCGAAGAAGGGTTCTTTACATTATGACATTGACAAGGATACTTGACATAAACCCTAGAAGTCTTCAATGGAGACTTTGACCTAAAAACAATTGACCCAAGCATGAATCTCATGCCTTAACAAGTCAATTTATTTAATAACAAAATTTCTTTTTCTTTCATTTGACAAATACATTTTAAATATAGTTATTCTTTTTCTTTCATTTGACAAATACATTTTAAATATAATTATGAAGATCGACGCTAGTTAGATTCTTCAACACTCCCTCTTAGTTGGGGAGGTATTCATAATTACTTATATTTATAGAGGTACATGGAAGATCTCCAAAATGAAGTACAAAGATTTCTAGCACACTCACTGCTGCAGACTAGTTTCCTGACTAGGGTAATCTATCCGGGTGGGACTAAGATGGACTAAAGATTTTAGCCGGTCTAGGTACCATCAGGCTTACTAACTAACCATCAGCCCAGGGATCTAGTTGTGTATCCAAGGTCAGAGCTCCAAGACCAATGCCACCCTCCCTCTTCGGGATTTAGACATCAAACACACATAGGCTGGCTAGATGTCCTCCCAAGCATCTGCCACTAGATGCTTCATATCTCCCTAATAAACTAGATATATCCATCTGTCCAAGCATGCTTCCCAAGTGTTCATCCGTCTTCATGGAGAGATATACCTGTTCAAACACAAACCCTAATCAACAATAAACTTTCAAATATACATATATAAGTAAACACAAATCTTCGAGGCCCTCATTCATTCGAATGTTGCTTGTATCATCAAGTTATCCATATACAATTTTGTCGGAAGCTTTCTTCTTCTTTTATTTCTTTAGCAACACCAAATACATCCTCAATACTTCTCAAGTCCTTTTCATGAACATTCATCTGTAGTTATTTTGCTTAATTCAAAGTATTCACTGTCATAATGTGCCCTCCCTCTCAACTGGGTAGATATACCCTTTCTTCCATCCAGGCTCCCTCTTAACTTAGGGAGGTCAACAACTTTATAGTATTAGAGAAATTTCGTTCTTTCTTACGTCATCAAGGTCATCTTGATCATCATCATTCATATAACTTCTTCATCGAACATCTTCATCATCTTGAACATTATGTACTTGCAAAACTTTACTATCAAGTGCAACCAAATACAAACGTACAAAAGCATGAAGTTAACTATATCAAAATTATGTCAATACAATGGAAGCATCAAAACATTCAAACTTTTGACATCAAATACCTAAACCTAGTTAGGTTTATAGAAAGTTACATGCTCATCTTCTTGCTAGGGTTTTGTCATAAACCCTAGACTACATCATCAAGACTCAAAGCAACTCAATCAAGAAATCAATCTCATTCTATCTAGGACCTAAACATTACTTTTAGAGATATATGACAAACTTTGCTATGATTTACTGCAAACCCTAAATTCCATTTTCGAGACACAAAGCCTTAGATATCAATAATTCAATCAAATAACAATTCTACCATGCATCTGAGGTTTCAACAATTTTCAAAACTTACATGTCAGAGACTACTAGTGTTTGTTGCAAGTCCTAGATATTATCATGAAAACTTAATCATATCAATAATTAAAACAATATCATCATGCCCTAGAATATTAATCTCTACTAGAGTTTTGTTGCAAACCCTAGATTTCACAAACTAAAACATGAGCATTAACAATTAAGTTAACATTCTTGCATATACATATCTAGGATTTCATGCACTAACATTTCATATTGATACATACTAGGTAAATCTAGGATACAAACATCAATACATCAAAGTTAGATATACAACAATTTCATTCAGACTAGGGTTTTGGTTTACAGACGAATATACTGTTGAAAATAATACTGAGAGGGGGGGTGAATCAGTGTTATCTAGTTCTTTTAACAAATCTTCCTTATTTATACTTTGAATTATCTTTGCATATCAGTACCATAAAATAATGAGCATGAACAAGAAAAACAGATAGTCACATCAAAGAACCCCAGATATAAGGTGGAAACCCAATGTGGGTGAAAACCACTTGCTGCAATATGTCTCTATCTTCTTTCAAATTAGAAACTCCTTTTACAATGATTTTGTACTAGTGTAGACCTTTACCAGTACGCAAGCGACAACCTGCAGAGAGCTACAATTCTCTCTCGTTTTCCAGTCTCTCCTGGAAGGGAGCTACAACCCGCTACTTCTGTTTCTTTCAAGGACCACTTTTCATAAATTTTCAAACTGGATCCATAAACATCAAATGATCATCAAGTACAAGTAAATCACCCAGTCAATACATATACAATGAGAGTCATCAATCAGATCTAGTCCATCAGATCACATAAAGATGAGTCATTAAGAACATAGTCAATCACTTCTCAGACTGCTGTTATCAGATCAGAAACCAGACATCACTTCAACACCCAGAACACAGTAAGGATAAACATGGACAGCTAAATTGATTTCAAGAGAAGTACGCAGCTTCACCCATGTAATGCCTGCGTACAAGTACCCACTGTTCTTCTGTGTCGCCACTGACCTACGCACCTGCGCCTTCTGTGGCGCCGCGCACCTCCGCACCTGCGCCTTCTGTGGCGCCGCATACCTCCGCAGCTGCGCCTTCTGTGGCGCCTCTGCACTGCGCCTTCGGTGGCGCCTCTGTGGCGTCTCCTGTGGCGCTGCGCCTTCTGTGGCGCCTCTGTGGCGTCTCCGCACTGCGCCTTCTGTGGCACCTCCGCACTGCGCCTTCTGTGGCGTCTCCGCACTGCGCCTTCTGTGGCGCCGCGCACCTCCGCACCTGCGCCTTCTGTGGCGCCGCATACCTCCGCAGCTGCGCCTTCTGTGGCGCCTCTGCACTGCGCCTTCGGTGGCGCCTCTGTGGCGTCTCCTGTGGCGCCTCCGCACTGCGCCTTTTGTGGCGTCTCCGCACTGCGCCTTCTGTGGCGCCTCTGTGGCTTCTCCGCACTGCGCCTTCTGTGGCATCTTCGCTCTGCGCCTTCTGTGGCGCCTCCGCACTGCACCTTCTGTGGCGCCTCTGTGGTGTCTCCGCACTGCGCCTTTTGTGGCGTCTCTGTGGCATCTCCGCACTGCGCCTTCTGTGGCGCCTTCGCACTGCGCCTTCTGTGGCGCCTCCGCACTGCGCCTTCTGTGGCACCTCTGTGGTGTCTCCGCACTGCGCCTTTTGTGGCGCCTCTGTGGCGTCTCCGCACTGCGCCTTCTGTGGCGCCTCTATGGCGTCTGCGCACTTCCGCAGCTGCAGCGCTCGAGAGATCACCCTTCACAGATTCGCTTTCCACTTCACTTTCATATAGATCGAGCTTTTGAAACAATAGCCCAATATTTCAGATCTTAAGATATTCAACCCAAAATCATACACAAGCCAAATGATCTCCTTTGCTTTATATAGGCAAGCTCTTCCTGAAATCATGGACCAACCACGGGCCAAAACCATAACAAACCAATACCATCAACTCAATACTAGGGATCAACACATCTGTCGAGATGCCATGGTCCAAAAACCATAGGTTCAAATTCCAAGGACTAACTACCATGGACCAAAGGTAAGTTTTCCCACATGAAATAAACTTTTCTCCATAGGTTCAAATTCCAAGGACTAACTACCATGGACCAAAGGTAAGTTTTCCCACATGAAATAAACTTTTCTCTGCATAAAATTCTGTGAACTTTTCTCCACATGAATAAACTTTTTAATTCTCATCATATTGAGAGCCATGCCATGGTTGTTTCCATCAAGTACAACATCTGTAACATATAACCATACCAGAAACATAATGCCAACAATCTGTGAAGCTCCGACGTGATATTGTGATGCGATTGACCGCAATCGCATATCGCTATAACCTCGAGCTATTTGGTGAGCACTCTGTTGTGTTGCCCGATTGCAATTCTGCGATGCAACTTGGGCCGTCACTCTGCGCGCTTGATCGACGGTCCACATTTACTTCGCCAATTGCCATCACAAGTTCCACCTAGTTTGTGCCGATATCCACTGATTGCCACCATCGATTGCGACCCGCCGATCAGATCTAGACCGTTGATTAGCCATATCTGATGATTGTTATGCATTCATTGTTCAGACCTCCTATACTCAGTTTTTTCACTGTTTCCTTGGGTTTTTGGCCTCCCGATAGTGTTTGTTTGCCATTTTAATCTTTGGCATGATTTTACTAGCTTTTGAAGACTTGAGAGCGTATTTGGATCCATTTGGATCAGGACCCAATGGAATTATAGATGCAAGAGTAATATGTTGAAGTCTATCTTATGGCCAAAGCAGAGGAGAGGAGACGTGGCTGTCGTAGCTAAAATAGGGGATACTTCTGCTAAAAATAGTAGCACTGCACCTCAGGGGCTAATAGGAACCATGAGTTTTGACTTCATGGGGATCAATGTAGAAATTATGGTGTAGAATTGCAACTACTCATGAAATTTTAATCAAAGTCACAAGACACAGACCTACTATACTGCTCTACAGAATTCAATTCACAATTTAGAACATCAATCACAAACATGTAATGAGAAATAACACACATGCACACAATATTTTTCTAGGGGAAATCAATCTATTAAAAAACCCATTTTTTTGCTTGCATTAATCTAATGAATAGAGATACATTACAATTGCTAGCTCAATCTGAGCTCAACCTACAGGTGAATAACCTATCTCTCTGCTCAATGAGAAGCTCGGACCCAAACATGGTCAATTTTTTCCTCCACTTGAGCCCCTATTTCCTTGCACAATGCCTTGAGAATTAGGTCCCTATTATTTAGGAAATTCCTCTAAAATGGTTGCACAATTCCCAAGGTTGATCATCTGATTGCATGCAACACATGTACACTCAAGACTAGTCTACAACTAATGTTACACTACCTTGGAATTTCCACCATAGTTGGGGAACTCAAATTATCTACATACACTAGCTCTTTTGGGCCAATTGATTAGTTAACTGGATGATCATTGAGTTAGACTGAAATCCCATTGCACAACTAAATTTCCACTAGTTCCTCCAATAGTTAGAACTAGTTTAACTGAAAAAACTTGAAATAACTGACCTTGATTGCCACAAATTAGCAACCACACATGCTTAACTTAACTCTAACTCCTCTAACTAAAATTTATTGAGCTAATTGAGTGACAAGAGCCATGTCACCTCAATTAATTGCATCCAAGTTGTCTGCTGGTGTGAAAATTTGAATTTTCCCAATTTGACAAAGGAAAAATCAAATTGATAATTTCTTGCTACATTTTTCAACAATCAATACACTTGCTCTAATTAATATTAATTGCCTCTACAAATTAGTGCTTAGTGAAATCTGGACAATTGGCTACTGAAAAAGAACTTAAATAAAACAATATATAATTAGTAAATCAAAAGTAAAGCTTGGATTTGTACATTCATTTGCACCCTTGGAAGAGACCTTGTTGCCAACTTATGTTATTAAGTCTTGGTGGAAAATTCCCAATGAAAATGAAAACAATGAATGAACTAGCATTTGGCTCTTAACTTTGTGCCCTTTTTCCTCTCACATCTCTATTTTTCCTTCTTCACTTACATGACTAGTATTTATAGATGTGTGGGGAAATTATAATTGGTTATGAAATTTAGGAAGTTTTAGGAACAAGCTTTGAGAACCTAATCACTTAATGACTCAAGCACAACTAGGACTAACAAATTAGAAAAATAAAATAAAATAAATGAAATGAAATGTATATTTTTACTGTAGATTCAAACTGCTTATGTGATACTAAAACAAAAGACATGAATCTACTCTACTCATCAGTGGAAACAAAAAATGATTGATGAAATCACGAAGCAAAAAAGGAAGAATTTCAATCACACATAACACTATATTTTTTGGGGGAAAGTAAATGCTCAAAACCTTGACTATCTATATTGCATTAATCAGAAGATCTAAGAAGAAAATACAATTCTTGTTCAACCCGAACAATCGTTCCACAAGTACAAACTATCTCACTGCTTCACAAACTAGCTCAAGCCAATACTTAGCTAAATTTGTTGCCTGCCAAGCCCCTACTTCCTTGTGCAATCCCTAGTCGAATTAGCCCATATTTAATTGGGAAACTTCCTCACCACAATTGCACAACCATCATAGGACTTCTACCTATTTCATGCACCATCCATACAACTCACAACATTATACAACTGATAGTACATTGTCCCTGAACTCTAATCTCAACTATGTCTTCCTATGAACTGACATGCTTGAGTTATTTATGAGTGAATTATCAATTATATGATTGATCACTGCATGTGAATTAATTCCAATTTAATTCACTTGAGCTCGCACTAGTTCCTCCAATAGTTAGAACTAGTTTAACTTAATTTAACTCAGTTAAACTGAATTAAATAATTACAAATCAATATGAACTCAACATGGGCCCCTAAAATTTAGGGATCACTCTACATGAATCTAGATAGAATTCCAACTCAAATTTACTGAGCTAACTTAGTCAACTTAACTTAGTTAATCGCTACGAGCTGTTATGAGAATAGAATTACATTTTAATTCCCAATTTAATATCAAGCCAACCTACAACTCATGTAGATTTAGAAGCCCAACAGTCGCATCTATTCAAACATCATCATTTGTTTATAAATACAAGAGGACTTTTCCTCATTTTCACTCACTCATCTCATCACATCTCCCTCTACTGCACAGAAAAGAGTCTCTTCTCTACTGCAAAGAAAATGGTCTCTCCCTCACACATGTGAAGCTGGAAGCTGCTGAAACTAAAGCTGCAACTGCAGAAGTAAAGTTTGACCTGCGTGGACTAGAAGATCTTCTCATCTAAACTATGATATAGGTTCATCTGAACCTCCTCTGAAAGCCACAACTTTTGGTGGTAGAATCAAGTCAATCCGACGAACAGTTTGCAAGATATCAATTGCCCTAGTTTGAAGGAAGCTGCTGAAACTAAAGTTGTAACTGCAGAAGTGAAGTTTGACCTACATGGACTAGAAGATATCCTCATCTGAACTACGTTCTAGGTTCATCTGAACCTCCTCTGGAAGCCACAACTTTTGGTGGTGGAATCAAGCTGATCCAATGGTCGGTTTGTGAGATATCGTCTGCCCTAGTTTGATGATGAAGCCGCTAATGCCGACGTTGCTGATCTATGGTTTGCTACTGCTGATATAAATCAGATTTATTGTACTATTTCTCTCTGCTAAATTATTGAATATAAAATAATTTTGATCAAAGTTTTTCCCCACACATTGTGGGGTTTTTCCCTGGCTAGCCGCCACATCTTGTGTCTCTTGTCTTGGCTTGTTCTTTGTCGATCATTTAATGTTTTATCTGCACTTTACTTTATGTACATGTGATTTCTAATCTGTGGAATATAATAAGAAAAATAATTAAACTGTTATAAGCATAGAACATACCATAACTTAACATGGTATCAGAGCTGAGGTGAAGACAAAGCCTGAGCAAGAGCAAGAGCAATCACCGAAGAGAAGATTGGCTAGGCTATCCTAAATGAACTATGGAGTCCTCAACACTCTTTCCTGCCGAAGACAAGCTCCGTGAGAAAGCTTACTATCTTGGATGGAAGATGTCTATCGATCTAAACCTAGAGGATCAAGGAGTGTTGGACCATGTAAGAGGCAATATTGTTAAGCCCCCATCAAATGCATCTACTGCTGCCAGGTACAAATGGAAAACCAGAGAAGTAAAAACAAAGAAGATCATCCGAGACTCTATCAACAAGCACTTGGTGGCCTACATCTCTGATCTGAACACCTCCAAGGAAATCTACGATAGACTGGTGAGTTTATTTAAAGTTAATGATGCAAATAAAGTTTTGTTTCTTAGAAATAAGCTGAGGGAAATCAAGAAGGGTAAAGATGAGAGTATGCAAGCATACTTCTTAAGAATCACCGAGATCAAGAACGATCTCCTATATATTTGGGAGACTATTACTGACAGAGAAATGGCACTCACGACTCTTGGAGGATTACCATACGAATGGTACATTTTCAGGACTACTCTTCTGAACAATAATGTAATTCCTGGTTTCGAGAAATTAATGGCTAGATACATTCAAAAAGAAACAAGGGTAGAAGAGCAAGAAATGCCCATAACTAAAGGTCCTTCTACTGTCTTTTCTTCGCATGCTAAGAAAAGAAATAATTCTGGGACTAAATCAAAAGGAAAGGCTGGACCTAAGAGTGGAAGAAAAGGACGATGTTACATTTGCGATAAAGCAGGTCACTATTCAAGGGAGTGCTCTAATAAAAAGGACTCACACCAAGACGATGATCAAAATCCCTCTGATAGCAAAGGTAAAATGAATGTTGGAAATCAAGGAAGAGGACAACCATTCAAGAAGGCTAGAAATTCCAAGATGTATTAAATGCACCTGACCTCAAAGAGAACCTAGTGTCCATCTCGGCAATGGAAGACAAAGGCTACAAGGTAACCTTCAGCGATGGCAAGGTACGTATATGAAAAAATAATGTTAAAGATGCCTTTACTCTTGGGTTTCGTGTTGATTCATTATATTAGGTTGATGGAATTCCGCTAGGTGTCATGTCTTATGACACATCTCTTTAGTCCGAACTTTGGCATCAGAGGTTTTCCCCCCTTCATTATAAAGCTCTACTTGGTGTAAGACAAATGGTGACAGGGATGCCCGAATTCCGAGTAGAGAAAGAAGGTGTATGTCCAGGATGTGTCGAAGAAAAGCTCAAAATGGGACCATTCCCCTCAAGCCTAAGCAAGACCTCTGATATATTACAGTTGGTTCACTCAAGCATACCTAAGGTTGGCATTAAGAGGGAGACTACTACACCACATACTCCAGAGCAAAATGGTGTGGCATCGTACGATTGTGGAAGCTGTCTCTATGGGTAGATGATGTAACAAGCTTGATGTGGAAGAACTGATGGATGTTATTTATCCACCCGAGCCTTCATCTTCTAGGAAGAGCCCTTCATGGCTTAGGGGGCTACTTGATGATGCTGAAGGAAATGCTGCACCCCGAGGAACCTTCCATGAAAGTAAGAAACCCAACAGGTATCAAGGACACCTGACCAGTATGAGCACAATCATACAAAATGAGCCTTCATCATTCTCAGATGTCGTCAAGCATCAAGTATGGAAGGATGCTACGACCATTATGGAGAATGATGTCTGGGAAGTAGTTCCCAGACCCCAGGACAAGACAATTGTTACTTCAAAATGGCTTTACAAGATAAAGCTGCAGCAGATGGAAGTACGGAATAGTATAAGGCTCGTTTTATTGCTCATGGTTTCTCCCAGAAGGAAGGTATAGACTATGATGTGATATTTGCACCAGTTGCTAGATATACGACCATCCACTTGATCATAGCCCTTTTGGTTTCAAAAGGATGGAACCTACATCAGATGGATGTCAAGACCGCATTCTTGCACAGTTTGATCAAAGAAGAGGTCTATGTGGAGCAACCCAAAGGATTTGAGATTTATGATTGAAAATCTCATGTATGAAGAAGGCTCTCTATGGGCTGAAGCAAACACCCCGAGCATGGTATGAGAGGATCAATAGCTACTTGATGAAGCTAGGATTCACTAGGAGTGAAGCCGATCCTAACCTTTACTTTGAGGTTGAAAATGGCAAGCCTCTCATACTGGTGTTGTATGTGGATGACCTCTTTCTAACAGGTGCATACCCTCTCATTCACTAATGTAAGAAGGAGTTGGCTTCTGAATTTGAAATGAAGAACCAAGGACTTGAAGTGTGGCAAAAGCTGAGGGAAATTTTCCTATCCCAAGGAAAATATGTGGTGAAGAGTCTGAAAAAGATTTGGTATGGTGGACTGGAAGCCTGTGAGTACCTCGAGGATCTTAACTGTTAGAAGTTATATGGTAGTGATGTTGGACCAGATTTGGGAAATGAATCTGAGTTTCAAAAACTCATTCGTATTCATGTTCTTGATGAACCTCCATCTAAACATATGTTTTGTAGTTAGCATTATGAGCTCATATTTGGTTGAGCCTCACTAGATTGGTGCCAATAATCTTCTGAGATGTCTTCAGAACACAATCTCTCATGGATTGAGATACACTGCCGGAAATATGAAACTGCATGATTATTCAAATGTTGATTAGGCAGGTAGTGTGGAGGATCACTGGAGCACTTTTTAGTGTTGTTTCTCTTTGGATTCTACTTTGATATAATCGATAAGTAGGAAGTAGAAATCGGTTTCCATAAGCACCGCTAAGACCGGATACATATCTATGAGTATGATCTCGTATGAAGCTACCTAGTTGGGGAAGCTCTTCAGTGAGCTGTTTGAACACATACCACTGTGATTCTCTGTAACAACCAAAGGTGGTATTTGATTATTGAGGAATCTCATATTCGTCGATTGCTCCAGCAGATAGACATCATCTGGGATATAGTAAGTCGATGAGCAAGGAGGCTCCATCACATTAAGATGATGTACAGTTCGATACACCTTGTCAAAGCCCCAAGGAAAGATATAATCTGTGATTTTCCCAAATGACTTGGAGTCGTCAAGAAACCCTTGTACAAGGGTCCTGCATGTTGCATACATTGAGCTCTGGGAACTCTGAGGGCTTGCGGTTCTTACTGGAGCAACATACGACCACAGGGTGACTCACCCTCTCCTGGTGGTGTACACTGGAACAAGATGATTCACTCTCTTGTGGGACAAGATGATTCGCTCTCTTGTGGAATAGGATGATTCGCTCTCCTGTGTAGCAGGATGATTAGTTCTCTTGTGAGAACTGAATTGATGTGTTCTCCATGGTGATTGTAGCTGGATTGATGTGTTCTCTTGTGAGGCCTGGATTGATGTGTTCTCCATGGTGATTGTAGCAGGATTGATGTGTTCTCCTGTGAGGCCTGGATTGATGTGTTCTCCATGGCGATTGTAGCAAGATTGATGTGTTCTCCTGT
>APFE031158899.1:29944-42448 GCA_000404065.3 Pinus taeda | reverse complement strand
AGCAAGTTGGTATGTCAAGGTATCTATAATCATATTCTTTTCTTCCAAACAGATTTTGAGTTTAGATATTTCTTCATGAAGGTCTTCCTCTTCTAAAGCATCCCAAAAATTATCATCATCATAAGCCATGAGAGGTCTATAATCATCACTATTAGATAAACCATCACTATCTTCTTCTAAACTATTCCAAAAATCATTGCCATCATAAGCCATGAGAAGTTTGTAATCTTGTCCAGTTTGATCTTCATCACTATTAGATAAAGCATCACTATCTTCATGAGTATAGTAACTCCTTTTATTCACAACTTGTTTTCTATTCCCTTTTTCATATTCCGTTCCTTTTTTATATTTACCTTTATGAGGACATTTGGCAGCATAATGACTGACTCTGCCACAAGAAAAGCATTTGAAAGATAACTTACCTCTAAACCTTCTAGAACCCTATTGAAATTTCTTGAAAAAGTTGACGTCATCTTCTTCTTCTTAAATATGTCCTGATTCATTGTGTTCTTCCTTTCCTTTTGTTGAGGCTTTAAATGCGAATTCTCTCATATCTGATGGTCCTCCTTTTCTCATCTCGAAGGCAATTAGGATTCCATGAAGTTGTGTCATAGTGATATTCTGCAGATCCTATTCTTCTTCTATGGTAGACACTTTGGATTCAAATTTAGCAGACAAGGATCTCAAAACTTTCTTAACTAAGGTAACTTCCTTTGTTTCTTCACCCAGATTCTTCATACAATTAACAACCTCATCTATATGTGAGAAGTAACTAGCTATAATTTCATCACTATGCATCTTAAGAGTTTCATATTGAATTCTGAGAGTTTGAAGCTTAGCACGTTTTATCTGAGAGTCTCCTTCATAGCTCAGAACGATTTTGTCCCATATTTCTTTGGCTGATGTGAGCTGCATGAATTTGAAAAACTCTGATGGTGACAGACTTCACAATAAAGTATTGACAGCTTTGGCATTGGTTTCATATTACTTTTTACCTACCGTATCTGTAGGAATTGTTGTTGGAAATGTATATCCTTCTTCCATAATTTCCCAAACATCTATTCTAAGCGATTGTAGATAGGTTGTGGTTCTTATTTTCCAAGAAACAAAGTTGCTCCCATCGAAGATTGGTAGTTTGATGGATCCCATGCTTTCTTGATTATTCATGATGATGGATATCCCTTCAAGCAATCAAGCTTCTTCTGAAGGACCTGCTCTGATACCAATTGTTGGAAATAATACTGAGAGGGGGTGAATCAGTATTATCAGATCAATTATTTTATTTCCCACACAGACTTATATATGCTACTTCAGTGAAGTAAACTAGCGTGTACACACGACTGTGCTTAAAGAAACTAGCGTATATGTAGAGAACTTGTGATTTAGACAGTTTATCATGTGTTGAGCTTAAACCAGTATATCAAAGATTTATTAGACAGTGCAATAAAAGCAGAATAAAGCATCACACATAAGCAACACACATGAACACCAAGATTTAAAGTGGAAACCCAATTGGGGTGAAAACCACCTGCTGTTGTCGTCTTTGTCTTCTTTTAATGATAAGAAAATATGTTTACAACATTGCACTGGTGTAGACTCATACCAGTACGCAAGCTTCTACCTGCAGAAGGTTACAACCTTCTCTCGTTTTCTAGCTTCTACTGGAAGGGAGCTACAACCCCCTATCTCTTGTACTAACTAATATGATTACTAGTACGTAGGCACCGACCTACAGAAGGCTACGACCTTCTTTCTTCCTCCAGGGATCACGTTTCATAAATTTTCAGATTGGATGCTCCTGGTACACAACAATACACATGAAGGCCTCGTTTCATCCAATTTTCATATTGCGCCCATCAACATCATCAGTGCAATACAACCATCAACTATATATACACCAATCACTGAAACTCAATCATCACTCTCTGAATCAAACAAACTCAACCAATCACTGACAACCTCTGAACCTCTGACACAACTGAATCAACCATTCATTCATACTTAATCAACTTCAACAAATCCACTGGAACAAATAGATCATTGTAGCCAGTACATAGATCTGAAACCAAAATACTGCATCATCATTCAGAACCAGTTGTAACCTTAAAAACATGCATTAGATTATATACACAACTTGGAACAGCCGAACTAGTGTGTATATGCAACTTCATCAAAGCGAACAAGTGTATAGATCTACAAATACTTACTTATAACTTCGCTGCACTTCCCGACTTCAGGCATACCTAGATCATCAAATATAAAGGGTAAAATATGTGTTAGCAATCAGATCTATCATATCAGATCACATAATTATTAGTCATTATGAACGTGATCCATCATTATATTTCATCACAATCAATCAATCTGAACACTATCACCAGTTGCAGTCACCAGAACATAAAGCAAAACCCAGAACTCTACATCAACAACCAGAACCAACTGTAACTTCAAACATCATAGTTCATAAGGTATACACTACTTCGATGTGTCGAACTAGCGTGTATACATGCTTTTACCGAAGTGAAACAGCGTAGATATCTGCAAATGCTAACTTAAAACTTCACAGACATTCTAGACTTTAGTCATACCCAAATCATATCATTTACAGAATAAGACATGCATCAGTATTCAAATCTAGATTGTCCATGATCAAACCACATAATGATAATACATTTAAGGATTTATGAGCCTGATCCATCAACCATCATCAACCACAAGGGTGCATCCTTAGATCAGATCAAGAAATGCATCAAAAGCTCATAACCTGCATATATGATCTAACACTTCAGAAGATATTCGATACTTGCACACCTTGGCCCAATGATCTTCTCCTCCTTATATACTCTTAGGCCTTTCTCAATATCTTGGACCAAAACCACTTAGGACCAATACCTTGGACCCAATTCCTAGGGTCAATACCTTGGACCAAATGCCTCGGACCAATTACCTTGGACCAAAATACCTTGGATCAAATACCTTGGACCAAAAACTTGGTTTTTCAACATGTACATGCTTTTCCTCCTGCGAAAGTGCGTGTATACATTATACGCTACTTTTGTTTTGTTAAACCACATGTATATGCGCATTGGACAAAGTGAACCAGCGTATACCTCTCTTTCTTCATTCTTTGGAGTCTGATCTATAATCCTTTGTTGTTGACCTACTGCACTGTGAAATTTCATCTGATACCATCAAGGACAACACCTGTATCATAATGCCAACACAGACCTTCGGCTCTGATACCAATTGTCAGGAAATTACATATTATAGATAAATGGAACACATAAAATATTGCAGAAACACAAACACAAAAAATGCATAAAACTAGAGAGACACAAATATACGTGGTTCAACCAATTTGGGTTATTTCCATGGAGAAACAACCATTCCTTCCTTTTATTTTATCTAGCAAAATGAAAAGATACAACCTACAACAAATAAAATATAATTCCCTCTTCTCTCTCGCATAGACTCCTATCTCTTTCTCACTTAGAATACACATACACAACCTCAATACAATTCCCTCATATAAATTGAGGGGTTGTCTTCTAAGTCAAAAAACCTTAAATTAAACATAAATTTGACCATCAAATCATCTTCCTAATGAATGACCTAGATTAAATATGAAATTACAATATTTCATAATGAAATTTTACATCTATTTTTAGCTTCGAGGGCACTGGCCCCAAACCCCCACCGGGGGGTCTCATAAAATCGTTGTCGCACCCCCTGGACCCCCTAACAACAATTAAAAGGCAGGTGTTTCTACCCCATTAGGAACTAGGGTCACATGCGGTGATACCTCTAAATAAAGAAGATAATCATGCTCCAGACCCAACAAAATGGAACTGTTACAGGTATGTGGACCATTCATGATGGCGATCGTTCCGCAACTTCCCTTTTGTCTGTATGAACTGCAGGGGTTGGTAGTCTGTGGATGACCATTTGCTTCCTCATAATGTAATTTTTCCATTGTTGTTAATTCTGCACAATGGAATACATCTCTTTGTCATCGGTGGGATACTTTCAAATTGTTTCTGAAAGTGTCTCACTGTGATATGCCACTAGATGCCCCTGCTGAGTAAGAACTGCACAAATAGCATAGTCAAAGGCATCTATCTTGATCTCAAATTGTTGTTGCATGTCAAGTAATGTGAGCATTGGTGCAAATCAGAGGCGATGCTTCAACTCCACAAACCCCTTATGTTAGGATTCAAACCAAAATAACTTTTATTTTTCTCCTCCCTTGGTGACTTGACTCAAGGACCAAGTGATATGAGAGAACCCCAACACGAACCTGCGGTAGAAGTTGGCAAGGCCCAAAAAGCTAGGGAGCTTCGTTAGAGTGGTTGGGGTTGGCCAATCACGAATGACTTGTATCTTGGCTGGGTCCACATCCACACCCCACTCATCAATGATGTACCCCAGGTATTGAACTTGGGTCATACCAAAAGTGAATTTCTCCAAATAGGCACACAACTTGTGTTGTCAAAGGTTTGGAGCATGGGGACTAAATTCAATGAACCTCTGACATATCACGTGTGTTAATGGTGTATTAAAAAATACCCTTAATTTGACTACGTATTGGAAAATACCTTTAAAAATCACATTATTTAATCCCTTACCAATATGAACCCAATACACCTCCCCAATTTAAAAACCCCTACTTTCACTAGATATTGTAGGTATCCATTTTTTCATTAACATTTTTTATACCCCTTTATATTTTTCCATTAACTTTGGGCTCCATTTTTTATACCTACCAATATAAAAACCCTCTACCCCTTATATATCCCCTGCTTTATTATGTCATTTTTTCCTTAATAAATATCCCCCAATATGAACCCACGTGGTATGGTATTACTCCTAGATTGGAGGAACTTTTGAATATGGTAGAGGTGCTTGTCCCAAATTTGGTTGAATATTAAAATGTCATCCAAATACACCACCATGAATGAGTTGGTGAAGGGTCACAAGATGTCATCCATCAACCTCATGAAGGTTGCGGGGGAATTTGTCAACCCGAAAGGCATGACCAGTCATTTTAAAAGGCCATCTTTGGATTTGAAGGTAGTCTTCCACAGATCGAAGCATTTGATCGGTACTTGGTGATAACTAGACTTCAAGTCAATCTTACTAAAATATTTGGCCCCCTTAAGTTGGTCCAGAATGTCATCAATCCATGGGATTGGATAACTATTCTAGACAGTGATCTTGTTTAGAGCCTGATAGTCAATACAAAGTGTCCATGTCCCATCCTTCTTTTGTACCAATAGGATCAGGTTCCCATAGGGTGATGAAATTGGCCTGATGTGCCCTTTCTGCAATAACTCTTGAACTTGCCTCTTGATTTCATCGTTATCTAGAACAACACATCGATAGATTTGTCCATTGGGTAATGGTGCACCTTTGGTTAGATCGATGGAGTGCTTAACCTGACAGTATAGAGGTACCCCTGTGGGTGAGGGGAATATATACCTATACTCCTTGACAACCTTGTCCATCTACTGTTTCCATGCAAATGAGCCCTATCTGGAGTACATGGCCACAATATTCTTCTTTCCCTAAGGGAAAATCACAAGGAAAACAAATTTCCCAATCTAGGAAACAATCTTACTACATTGCTTCGCAGTGATCAAAAAAATGGTGGTAGGTGGTGCTACCTCTAGTATCCTCTACAACTTATCAGCCAAAGTAATAATAACAATACGAGGCCTAGACTCATACACAACATGTCACTTACACAAGTATGGTTTGCCTAATAATACATCAAAAACTTCAAGAGGAGAAACATCACACAGTACTTGATCCATGAAGGGCTTGATTGTTACCAGGAATAGTGTCCACTCGGATGCTGCTATTCCCACTAAGGCTAGTAGCTATCTTAGAAACAAACAAGTAAAGTCTACTTTTGTTTTCCTTTATGAAAATAGATAAGAGTGGAACAAAGGAGACCAACCTTAGTCTTGCGCTTGATTTCCTTGTTTGATTCCTCTCCTTCCTGATAGAGCTTTGCCGCTTCTTCTTCGTCTACCCAACTTCAAAGAGAACCTATGGAATCACTACAACATACTACTATCAAAGAACAAAGATCTATATTCATAAATAACACAGGACCAGATATGCGTTAACCATACAAATGCATATATAAGCAAACATACAAGAATATGGAGGAAAACTTGAATAGCTTTATTAAGATCAAGAATAGAAAGAGGATTACAACCATATGTTCTGACCCAGCATCATCCTCCAGCAAGAAAGCCCTTCTTCACCTCAAGTAAAGCTTAGATCACCCAACACTATGAAGTTACACCAGAAAACCAATAGCAGTTCTCTACAAGATACAATATTCCAGCCTCTGGATCTCTGTGATGAGGGATACATATATAGATGATTGTAAGGGGGTGAGGCATCTTCTGGGGTCTTGATTAGTGTCCTCTGTCTGATAGTTCCTGATTCCACTTGGAGAATGATGACCTCTTACTCATCCCTAGTCGAAAACAGAGAGGCAAGTGTCAGAGGGGAAGCTTCTAAAAGATTCCATGATCTTCCACCTCGCAAATTGTCCCTTCCATTTGTCCATTCCCAACCATCGCACCCTACAGAGGGGCCATTCAATATGCATCGCACCCTTTACACTGAGAAGGTGATATGCATCGCACCCTCTGCACTGGGTATTCAGTATGGTCCAGTTTTGACCATTTCTGAGTAGTTTTTAGTGGAGAACTTCTGGGAGATGATGTATCAGCTGACCTTGTTCCTTTAGGCAGTGAAGCAACACTTTTAGGGACTTAGGATCCCTCAGTTTATGGACATTTATGATTGGGGTTGAAGTGCCCAAAAATGTCTATAACATTGATGTCGTAGGGAAGGCGGCATTGTTGGCTAACGTGGAGATCCCTCCCTCGGTGAAGCCACCCAATGGTTTATGGTTGTAGGTGTGGTGTGCTTTGTAGGCCAAAACACTTCACGACCTCTGCTGGAATGAGGTTCTTTTGGCTCCCATTGTCGATAATGAACTACAACAGGGAACCCTTCACCCACATCTGTGAGTGGAAGAGTCGCTCCCCATCCTTTGGATCTTCGGGCTCATCCTTCTGGATCTTGGTGATGGAAATGGTGGCACTAGGCTCCACATCGATAATCTGCTTCCCTTTGTCATTCCCCTTGTCAGTTTTTGACTCAGAGTCAGAACATGCATCTGATTCAGAAGCCTTAAGGTCGGCCACCAGTGACTGCTTGGCTTGGAACTCACTTGTGTTATGAGTGGGGCTCTTATAGAACTCATTTCCTTGTGTCCTTCTTTGTCTTTGTAGTGTTTTTCTTCACTTGCGGCTTCAGAGGGTTGTCCTTTGTTCTATAGCTTAGGGGCGCCTTTCCATTACTTCAGATTTGCAGATCCAAAGTCTCGCTTCTTCTATTTAAATTTTTGTTCGATCTTGACAACGTATCGCTAGGTTGCGCCAAGCGAGGAGATGTCTAGGAACTCCATCTCATCTTGGATGTACTTATGTAGACAGTTGCAGTACTTGAGTACCAAATTCCACTCAGAATCCTTGATATGCAACTTCATGAGAAAGGTATGGAAAACATTTGTTAACTCTAGCACATCTTGGTCCCTTCCCTGCCGTAACGTGGTCCACTTTATGTATTTATTTTCATAGCTCCTGACAAAGTAATATTGTTCCTTGATGGCATCTCGAAAATAATTCCAAGTGGGTGTAGGTGAAAACAGTGAGGATTCCCTCTCATACTTTTATTCATAGTAGGTTTCCCACCAGTCCTTGATGTGTGGGGCGACTTTGAGAAGTGAAAAAGTAATCTTTTCTCGATTGAAAAAATCATGAACAAAAAAATATCCTTCTGACATATTTAACTATCTATCTATGATATTTTCATTTATTTGGCCTTCAAATATGGAAATATCAAAGTTAACTTGTACCTTAAAAGGAGTGGCGCCTCCAAAGTGGTTGTTGGATGAAGATGTGTCGCCTATGGGTAGCCACTGAAGGATCTGGGAAAATTTATCCATCATCACATTCCTCTGTTGCTCAAGGGCTTCCTCGAGCAATATTTTGAAATGATCCACTGCTACCTTGTCTTTTTTTCTTTTGACATGGAAGATCATCAGGGTTTGCGAGGCTAGTCTTACAAAGGTTCAACCAGTTTGAGCCCTAACCCCTTATACCCTAACCTCGTTGGGGACATGCAAAGAAAAATAGAGAAAGAGTAGACTGCTCTAATACCACTAGTCTGAAATTATGCAAGAACACAACAAAATACAAAAATACAAATATACACATAAATCATACATAAATAAAACTTCATTTCATTAATATCAAAGAACTGAAATATGCTTACATACAGAAATGGAAATAAACTAGCTCGGGTGATGGTAGCTTATCTCTAAGAAGAGATATCACAGCGACATGCCTATGAATTGTGTTACGATGAGGCTCAAAGGCCTGTTTATCAATGAGAAATAATGGAAAACGCTAAACATAAAAAAAAAAACCTAACCCTAGGAGATGAAGTGCCAAACTATGGGCCCCATTTGGGTAAATTGGTACATCAACTTCCTGAGATCATAACTTTGGCATACAATCTTCATTTGACACACACAATACCTCGCTAAAAATATTTACCCGAGGACTACAACTTTTGGCTACAGACATCAATCAAAGACTTATGTTTTCCCTATTTCCAAAAAATGTCGTTTAGGGCTTCAAAACGGCTTCAGAATTTCAAGACCCAAAAAGCTACCAAAAATAATAAACTGTGCTACAATTAAGGAAATTGAAAAACTAAAAGAAACAATGGTGAGGGTCCAAGTGGAATAGGTGGGTGGCCACCAATATCTGCCTTGATCAAAGGTAATAGCGTTGATTTATTTGGGTAGTAACCATAATTTTATTCATTGTAAGATAGCCAAGGAATTGAATTGCTTCCTATATCCAGCACCAGAGTGTCAAGTGATGGTTGCCAATGGAGGAACTATAAATTGCTCTAGAAAGTGCCATAATATCAAGTTATCCATGGGGGAATATGTATTGAATATTCCAATGCTTTCAATTCCAACGGGTGGTGTTGAAGTTGTAATAAGAGTCAAATGGTTACAATCTTTGGGGACAATATCTTTTAATCTTCAAGAACTTTTCTTGAAAGTTTTTTGGGAAGGAAAGGAAGTTGAATTAAGGGGTATCACAAACAAACTAGGAAATATAATAAACTCTAATGGCATGAAAAATATTCTAAATAAATAACAACGGGGTGTAATTTCACAATTATGCTCAATAGATATTCAAACATCAAAATCATCTGTTTCTCTAGATCTCCAAAAAGTCTTGGACAATCATTCCAAGGTATTTGATACTGCCAAAGGCCTCCCACCTATTCGTGATCATGATCATGCGATTCATTTGATTCCAGGAAGTGTTCCTCCAAACATCAGGCCTAACATATCCCTATGCCAAAAAGAGTGAAATTGAACGTATGGTTGCAGAAATGCTAGAGGCCATATCACTCGAGCTAGATTGTTTCCATTTTGCATGTAAACAATTTTTAGTATTTGTTATTAATCAATTGAAGTTTAGTTTTTACTGTAGCTCTATGTTTATGTTTAATTTTGCATTTCATTTCATTCTTGCATAAATCTACATCAGGTTATAATGGTTATTCAGTATTTCCATTATATGTGCATGTGTGCTTGCATATTGGTTGTACATTGGTGAACTAATTCATGGTTATTGCGTGTATGCTTTCTTTCGAATCTTTACTCTTCATTCCATGCTAATTCTAAAAACCTATTGTTAAATACAACCATGGTGAAGACAAGGATGTGAAAGATCAACATTCAATACTTTATTATTCACAATGATACATATTTATAATACATTGGAGTGACCCTTGGTTTCATATTCCGAGTGGTCTCTTAGACTCCCTTTAACTGTTAAGCTTCCACAACAACCTTTAGAGGATTAGGTGTCCAACATTACGCCCCTTAATCTGAAGGGGTATGTATGAGTCCAAGAAGAGAGTTGTAATACAAAATGTGCAAAAATGCATGGTATCACTAGGTTGAATGTGCTCTCTGAAATGTTGGTATAAGGGGGTGGTTTAAGGATAACCACCAACACTGGAATGCCTAGTGTAGTTCCCAAAACTCTTCTAAGTCTGGCAATAAGATGAAATATTCTGCTAGAGGAAGTGCCACTAATTCTTTGGAGAGGGAGACCTTCAACCTAGAAAAGGGAGGTCTACAACCTGCGGTGGCTTAAGGATGACTACCAAATCTAGAACGCTTAATGCAATTCTTGTAACTCTTCTAGAACTAGCAAGGAGATGAAGTCTTCTGCTAGAGGAAGTGTCCCCAATTATTTGAAGAGGGAGAAGCTCAACATGAAAATGGAGGTCTCACCCCACATAGATGGTTTAAGATGACCACCAACCAATGGAATTCTTAGGGGATTCTTTGTCTTTGGCTACAACTCTGAATCTGGTATGGCAGGTTGTGGCTTAGGCTCATTGGATGTGGCTTTGAAACTTGTATATGACCATAACTTCCCCCCTTGTCAGATACAAGGTGAAAAGATGAAGAGATCTCAATTGCAAGACTTTTCAATATTCGAGAACATTGAATCCTGTTGTATGAGCAAAATATATTCTTGGTTGTTGAAGCCCGTTTCCAAGAAGTGATCCATCCAAGATGAATCTTTGTTCTTGCAGAAGACTTGTTTTTGAAGCATATGTGTGAATAATGAAAATGTTGACCACAATGCTTGCATGGATGAAGATAAAAAAAAAAGTGATCTTTCATATGGCTAACTCGGTCACAATGTTGGCATTTCACAATCTATTATTGTAGAGGAGGAGGAACAGGTGAAGATGAACCGTCCTGAATAAATCCAACACTTTGAAATCAGATTGGCTTGGAATAGTCCATAATATGAATGGACACATCCTTTTCATATCCAATATCAGTTTTGTGCTTGTTATGGACAAGCTCTTCCCAAGGTCTGATGATCGACTTGGGAAGTGTAGGTTGATTTATGCATCCGCATGAAAGTCTTCTCCTTCATTGGGTACTAGATCAACATTATAGATTTGTTGCTAATATGAGTTTATCTCAATTTTTTGAACAAAAATAGGTTCGGAATGATGACTACACTTTTGTTGAAGCTCATCTTGCTGGAACTGAGATTCTAGTTACAAAAAATCAATCTTTTTCTTGTTCATTCTACAGATAGTTTTTGATATCAGAAAGATTATCCTTGTTGATGTTTACCATCCCATCGACAGTGGACTATATCAAAGTATTTAATAAATCTAATACATCATAAATTATAGTCATTTTTGGGGCTTTAACATATGGACTCAATGTTCCAATCAACCAGCAACAATCACTGTGATGCACTTCACATGGTAGTTGAACGAAGGTTCCAATGTTTAATATATATCATTATATACCTTACATCCTACTAGAACTTAATGCATACATATGCTCGAAAAACATTGATTTCATTAACCATATGCACTTATTCAGCAGTCAATATAGTAAGGAATCAACACATAGTGGGAATATAGCAAGGAATCAACACATAGTCACCCACTACTCAGAGACCATGCCATCACATATAACAATTAAAAACTTTGACTTATGTATGCCCACCATAAAACATGTATTGACCTTAAAAATTAGTTAACACAAGTGTATACAATACATACCACACATATAAAAATAAACAATGACCTTAAAAGGAACATGGCTCATATGGGAACACTTACGATTCCAATGCACTTAGCTCCAGCATTTGCGTTTTGAAAGAAAGGACAAACGCTGCAAATCCTATAGGTCGTATTTCTTTTGAAACACCCCAGAGAAAATTGTGTTGACTGATGACCTGTGTTGTGCAGTTTCAAATTCAAGTTGGAGCCCAAATATCAACTAATGAATCGAATTCATACATCTATGTTATTCAGTGATTACTTTACCACATTTGTGGCCTTCAAACCTTTCACTATAGTAATAAGGCGTTATGAGGATCTGCAAAGCTTCAAAATTTAGATGAGAATCAACCATGACAGTTGATGGGAAAACCAACAGTTGTTAATCTAAGGTGACTTCCATGGACAGGACTCACTGCTTCATACAAGCCCAACTATTAATATATGACCCCTTTCAATACGCTTTTCTTTTCCAACACTACACGACCTCTTTGCTTCAAAACTATAATGTTGATGATGATGATGATGATGGTGGTTAACGTCCACTGAGACCAAATTGGTCTATCGGACCTATACTTTCTTAATTTCTAATTGTCTGGCTCCTTGTCTTTCTTGGCGAGATTGGTGATTTAGCCTTCTTTTTCTTCTCTACAGTCTTCCAACTTTCTTTATCTTGCATCTCCTTCATCTCTTCTGGTTCTTGGGACATTGGTGTCTTAGCTTCGCGATCTATTGTGTTCGTCCTTTTGGAGATAGTTGGAGAAGAAGTTTGGTCTAGGA
>APFE031158899.1:0-26426 GCA_000404065.3 Pinus taeda | reverse complement strand
TGTAATTCCCAATTATATTTAGTAGCTAAAGCAATAAGCATTCTGATTGTATTTAGCTTTGCTATAGGTGCAAAAGTATCATCAAAATCTATACCTTCCTTCTGTGAATATCCTTTTGCAACCAACCTAGCTTTTAACTTATCTATACTTCCGGAGGTCTATTGTACTGAGTTTGGTTGTTCTTTTTTTGAAAAAAAATGGCGCTCTCAGTTAGGGTTGTTGGGCGAACCAATGCTTCACAGAACGGCGCCGCCAGGGCCCATCTCCCTTCAGCGTTGCACCTCCCCAGTCTTGTTCCGATGGACGGCAGGCCTTCTTTCTTTTCTGTTTCGAGCAGCTCAGTGTATGAGCATGCTTCAGCCAGCGAAAGGGCGGCTCTCACTCCCTGGGATTTTAACCAGCTCGGCCTCTTCCGGGTCAGCTTTCTCCAAGAGTTCCGTAAGGCTTTTGGCAGAACCACGAATGCAGTCAGCCTCTTGGGCGCGGCTTAGCTGATGGCTCAATCACGATTTTATTGTTGAGGTTTTCCTCCGGCTCTGTTCCCATTCTCCTGGACTGCTCAGAGGCCGGAGGCCGGGCTTTTTCCATTTATTTCTCTCGCTCTGCGGCATAGCCTCCATCTGAGTGCCACTCAGGGAGTGGAAATCTGGAAGTAAAACGGCTTCCAGGTTTTCTTGCTCTAAAAACTCTTGAAAAATGCCTGCGCAGGGAGGATGCAGGGCAAATGTTCGACGAAATACCACACAGGGATCTGGTCTCCTGGGGCAGGTTTATAAGAAACCGAAGGGAGACACAGTTCAGGCGGACAATCCTATCCCTGTTGTGCCTGGAAAAGAAGGATGCAACTAGTTTCAGAGATCTCAAGCCACTCCAAATGGCTAATATTTCCGGCTGCCCAACGCAGGTTATTAAAGAACAGGCAGAGTTTGAACCCCTGGCAAGCAGTGCTTGTTCCAGCGTCCCCTCGTCTTAGTCTTGCAGCGGACTGCAGATGCCAAAGCAATTAGAGTCCTTCCAGATCCTAATAGTGCTCCTCTCAGGCAAATCTTTGCTTCAATGGGTGAGCTCCTCAGATCTTGTTCAAGACCTCAAGTAAGAGCTGTTCCTCAAGACAGGGATTCCTCCGGCTTCTCAACGGCTCCTCTTCGCAGGTAAACAGCTTGCAGTTCTCTTGCCCCTTTCTTTTTATAACATTCAAAGAAATGCTTCCATCACTCTCTCCCTTCGCTTGAGAGGGGGAGCGTCGGGACAATCATCTTCAGCAGCAACATTTTCTTACAGAGACGTTGTCCATGCCCAGAAAACCAAGAACTCCGCCTCACCAGCCCAGGCTCCAAAACCTTTCTTGGTGGACAAGCTGGAGGAAACCCCCTCCATTGAAATAGTGCATCCAACGATGTAGAGGCAGTTCCAACTGTTTGCCGAATTTGGCATTATCTGCAGGTTCAATGGGCTATGGCCTCGCACAGAAGATCTCTACAAATGGGTTCACTCCAACTCGACCAACAATTGCAAGGTTTTGTTCTGTTCCAAAGGCTTTTTCATTGTAGTCTTCGTTGACAGTGAGGATTACCAGAAAGCATTAACTGAGGGCCCATGGTTTTGGGACTCAGCGGGTCTCTTCTTAACCCCTTGGTTCCCAGATTTTGACCCTTCTACAGCCGTTATTACCAAGCTTCCCATATGGGTCAGATTGCCCAACCTCCCGGTTCATTTATGGCACTTTGATGTGTTTGAAGGAATTGGAAACTCTCTAGGACACCATCTAGCTACAGATACATCTAGAGGGGAAAAGGGTCTCTACACCTTCGCCAGAATCTGCGCAGAAATAGACATGAGCAAAGGATTACCAGATCAAATCATTCTGAAAATCGGAGACTTCCACTGGACTCAGACCCTAGATTTCGAGAACACAGCGTTCCGCTGCAGAAATTGCCATCTCACAGGGCACCTTCACAGATCGTGTCCAGCGATTCCTGCCCATAAGAAGAAGGCAGCTCCTAAGCCGAAATCCAAAAGTTGGAAGCCTTGTGACCCTCCCCCCATGGATGACTTCAGTTCCAGTTCTGATGAAGAGGAAGTGAATGAAGACGAGATGGATGCTTCGTTGGCTCAAGACCCACCCCCAACGGGTCCTGAGGAGTCTTCCGCCCCTGCGCTCTCTCAGAAACGTTCTCATGAGACCTCTCCTTCAGACTCAGACAAGGAGATCTCCCCGTCCGCCCAGCGTAGTCTACAAGTTCTGCCATCCATTCAAGATCAATTTGGATGGATCAAAGTTGGTAAGAAGAAAGGTAAAAAGGGCCGAACTGAGGATTCTTCTCAAGCTGGATGAATCCCCAGTTTTGCTCTTGCCTCCCAGCCAGTCTGTTTGCTTCATGTGTAGCGTTGCTCTCTTCCGGTCTACTCCTCAGAGCCGAGGTGGATTGTTCATCCTTGCCGGCTGCCCTGTTTCTTTGGGGTTCTGTAGGAGGTCTTTTGGTCAAGATGTTGTGTTCTTTGCTATGCCTCGAGATCTAGTCTGCCCGGGCATTCCTTTTGTAAAATATTTTTTTGTTTCTTAATACAAATGCTTACTTACAAAAAAAACTTATCTATACTTCCGTTTGCATTCATTTTTGGTTTAAACAGCCACTTACATCCTATAGGTGTTTTATTCTTAGGCAGCTCAACTAAATCCCAAGTGTCATTTCTAAAAATTGATTCCATTTCTTCATCCATTGCAGCTCTCCATTCCTTAAATTGACTAGCTTCTTTATAATTAGAGGGTTCTACAATGTTCAAAACTTTTGACATCAAAGCATAGTTTCTCAATTTTAATGGTAATTGAGTCTTCCTACCTGACCTCCTTGGTAGGGGGCTTACCTCAAATTTGTTTTCCTCTGCAATAATTGGGCCTGCTTTTTCACCTTCTTGTTGTTCTTCTTCATTTTCTTCTTTCTGCTCCTGTTCCTGCTCCCTCTCATCCTCGCTGCTTTCTTCCAACAGCAATGGAATGTGCCAATCATCTCCAACATCAACTTTCCTTTCCTGTACCTGTTCATGAAAGACTACATCTCTACTTGCAAATGTCTTGCGAGACTCAGGATTGAACAGTTTGTATGCTTTAAACTCTGTGCCATAACCAACTAAGATGCATTTAACTGCCTTAGGGTCTAATTTCTTTCTATCAGCTTTGGGTACATGTGCAAATGCTTTTAACCCAAAGACTCTTAAGTGATTTACTGCTGGTTTAAATCCATATAAGGCTTCAAAAGGGGTTTTGAAGCCAAGAAACCTAGTAGGACTTCTATTTTTCAAATATACAACAGTATTTATCACTTCTGCCCAAAACATATTAGATAGACCCTTACCTTGCAGCATGCTCCTTGCACACTCCACCAATGTTCTGTTTTTACGCTCTGCAACTCCATTTTGTTGTGGTGTATGCGACACTGTATATTGTTGAACAATCCCATGAGTTTCGCAGTATTTCATGAATTCCTTTAATTTGTATTCTCCTCCTTGATCAGATCGGAGAATTTTAATACTTTTTCCAAACTGTTTTTCCACCAGGGTTTTGAACTCTATAAAACATTGGAAAGTCTGACTTTTCTTGTTTAAAAAATAAACCCAAGAATACCTAGTGCAGTCATCAGTAAATAACAAAAAATAGTATGCTCCCCCTATCGACCTTGTCTGCATGGGACCACATACATCAGTGTGCACTAGCTCTAAGATTTCTGTTTGCCTCCTCCTATCATGCACAGGAAACTGTTCTCTGTGCATCTTTCCTAGGGCACAACCATCACAGTTCAACTGAATGTTACGAAAGATGGGGAGACCATCGACCATACCTTTCTTTTGTAACAACATAAGATCCTGCAGATTGAGATGACCAAACCTCTGATGCCAGAGTTGTTCAGCTGTCGACTCTCCTGCAACCATGGCTTGCTTCGATATACTTTTTGCATCCAACCTGTATAGGCTTCCTACTCGCATACCTGTTGCAACAATTTCATTCTTGCAATCCTTTATCACACAGTGAGTCTTGAAGAATTCGACATGCATATCTTGATCAGCCATCATGGATACAGATATCAGGTTTTTCTTTATTCCAGGTACATATAGAACATTTGAAAGGTGACTAATTTTTCCATTTGGCAACTTAACTGAAATCACCCCATGACCTTTAATATGATATCCATTATCATCCCCTAGATATATTTTTGATCCATTTATAATTTCTTCAAGACTGTCAAAAAATTCCTTATTACCTGTCATGTGAGAGGATGCTCCGGAATCGACATACCAGATGTCATCTTCATTCGATGTTGTAAGGGCACAGTCGACTGTGAACAGTCGAAATTCATGACTGAAGTCTTCTTCTTCAACAAAATATCCTTTGTGTTTTGGATTTACCTGTCTCCTCCTTGCCTCATCAGCCTGCTTCTTATGATAACAATCTCTCTGTATATGACCCATTTTTCCACAATAAAAGCATTTCTTTTCATAATGATTTGCAAGCATAGCTTTCTGAGAATGAAGATTCTTCTGTGATGTTCCTCCTCTTTGCTTTGATTGCTGCTGTGACTGCCTTCCTTTAGATAGTCATCGTTTTGCCACCAGCGCGAGATCGTCACTTTGGGGGTTCAGATTCAGGTTCTGCCTTCGATCTTCCTCTTGCTGCAAGATCGCAGTGAGATCATCGAACGTGGGTGCTTTCTCCCTTGCCGAGACTCCAGTGATGAAGGTTTGAAAATCATCACGCATCCCATTCATTATAATTGCAACAAGGTCTTCATCAGCCACTGCCACTCCAATGGCCCCCAATCCATCCTTAACATCCTTAATTCGCGCTACAAATGCAGTAGCAGACTCCCTTTCGTCCATTCTCATCGAAAATAGCTTGCTTTTCAGAGCCAAAACTCTGTTTGTATTTTGGGTCTCATAGAGATTTTTTATTTTTGTCCAAATCTCGACGGACGATTTACAATCTCTGATATGTGCAATGACATTGTCTTTCACAGACATCTTCAGCAGGACTTTGGCTTTGTTTTCTCGTTTTTCCCAGTCTTCCTTCTGTGTGGTTTGGTTTGTTGCAGTCGGCTTCTACTCGTCGCCTGTCACTATAGCCCAAGCATTCGCACCTTCGAGCAGAGTCTGGATCTTAAACTTCCAGTTCGTGAAGTTAGATCCGTTGAGTTTACCAGACTCGTTAAGGTAAGATTCCATCGTGTTACTCATTGTGAATCTACTTAACAATAACAGCAAAAACAATACCTGTCAGATCGATCTGTCACCTCTGCCACCGATCTGCAGTGTCTGGCACTCCCGCTCCAATGAGCAACTTCGGCGTTTCCAACATAGCCGAAATAATGATCTGATCACAATTGATCCGATCCACCTCTCCCGGATTGATCTGCCACTTCGCCGATCCTGCTATCCTTGCAGATCGCCAACACGAAGTCGAGGTTTCTCGCAGATCTCCTCTGGCGCTTTCCCGATCTGTCTCTCCCGGACTGATCTGCACCTCCGCCGATCTGCTCCGTTTGCAAACCGCCAAACGAAGTTCACACTGTTCAGGGATCTCCTTGGCGCTACCCCGAGCAAAAAATCCGCGCTAATTAAAAATCGCTTAGAGTAATTTAATTGGCGCGATTTTCCCGGTAAAATTCGCGCTTATCGGGCTTTCTGGCGCATTAGCACAGTTTATCCCTCTAAATCCGCGCTTTAGCGCGATTTCTCCCTGAAATTCCGCGCCCTAGCGCGATTTCTCCCTGAAATTCCGTGCTAATCCCTCTTTTGGCGCGACTGTCAGCGCAAAATCCGCGCCAATCGGCCTTTCTGCTCAGAAAAAAAAAAAAATTCCGAGTCCGAGCTAGGTGTTCTGCAGTCCACCTGCTCAATCGAGCACAGAGCTCTCGTGTACACACATAGCCACACAGGCAATTCAAGCCACACAGGCAAGCTAGCTTCTTCAGGCACTTCAGCCTCACAGGTGACAAAGATGAGGCTCACTCAATCTGAGCTCTGATACCAAGATAAAATATGCACTAAATTGAAAGAAAGAGATGTAGCTCTTAGGTGTGGCCTGCACCTGGAGACTACACTCACAAAACTTTGAGAGATTTCTCTCGTTCACTCTATTACCCATCAATCAAAGGATTACATCATTAAATACAATACTAGGAAATAGGAAGTTGTACCCAAACCCCATAACTATAGGAACTAATCCTAAACTAGGGAGAAAGTTACAACAATGTAACCATTTTCTCCATTAATAATAAAATAATATTAATTATTCTCAACTAGTACATCATATTTTCCTCCAATTGTCCATCGAATTACATTATCAACGTCAAATTTTGAGGGACTCACTCTCCACCACGTCCTTAGATCGTCCTTAGATCGCACAATGAGGAGACAGATATACTAGCCAATCAAGGTTCCAAACTAAAACAAAGTGTTATTGAGCTCCATGATGGAGCAAGATTAATCACGCCAATCCCGTAATCAAAGGTAATAAATGCAATTTTTTTAGAGATCGTTCAAATGAAACTCTCTATTAGTCAAAGTAAGGAGAATAAACGGAAGCCACAAGTTAGAATCACATCGCCACAGGATGGATGACGAGGGAGGATAGATGGGAGTCTGGTCTATCCAGCACATGTTTCATACCATGCACGACGACATCCACACTTGGAGTAATAGTGAATAAGAGAATTTTTTTTAAATACTCAGTGGTCTTCTCAGTCGCAGTCGATATGGGAATTGTGATCAATTTAGGATTGTCTATTTCATGCCTTCATGTGATCCCTCTATGCGAGGACTGGCTCAATGGTCGGGGATAATTCTATGATGTTTCATCTATAGGAGGGAATATTAAAGAATTTGGTGAGAATCCTTCTTCATATGAGCAGGAGTTAATAAATAAGGGAATCCATGACGCTTATGAGCCTATTTGGTTGTTATCCTGTTTGAATCCTCTTCTGACGAATTGATCATTGACAATGATGGAGAATCGTGATGCTCCCAGGGATTTTGATGGCTAGAATAAAGTAGTAGGGAAGCTATTTAAAAGTTTGATAAGCATGTATGAAGTTTTGGGTAGGAGGCTAGACTTTATGGAGAATGAGAGGGGTGATCATGCAAAGATGGTGGAAAATAAATTAGATTGGATGCACGCTCATATGGAGCACAAGCTCATATGTATGGAGACATAAACTATGCTACTGAAGACTAAGCAATGAGAGTGAGCATGGAGCTCAAAGGATGAAGAAAAACAGGGTTTCCTGGAACCAATATTGTCTTTGTAGGACATGGTTGTCACGGGAGCAGAGGGAGATGATGGAGCAACTCATGGCAAGTAGGTGGCACCTGAGAACAAGTTAGAACTTGGCCTTTCGGGGGAAATTAGACAATAATGTGATATGTTTTACATATATGAACATTTGTTGAGGAAATTTTGTAGAATATATGGATATTTTCAAAGAATTATTGTAAAACAAAAAGCTTGTGGCACTAGGAAAACCAAACTTTGGTTGTATTAGAATTTTGAAGTTACTGATGTAACTGATGAATGTAAATGATACTAGCTATAGAAAACTAGTCTTTTAATTATAATATAAATAGTCCTTCTGTTTAAAAATATATATATTCATTAATTAAAAAAATAAATTTTATATAAAATAAATAATAATAATAATAACAAAACTTAAGTCTTTATAAATTATTTAAAAATCTATTTAAAAATAAACCATGATGATCAAGTAACAACACGTCTATAAAATGAATATAAAAATGATAGATTAGCAATATTAAATATTGTTAAAATGTTATTTTTTAATTAAAATATAAATTTGTTAATTTAAATGGTTATAGTTGAAGTGAACAATGAGTTACATAATGCAATTTATTGGCCTTTTAACAAAAACATGACATTTTTTTGTAAGTGTAGTTAAAAATTTTAAACTAGTTACAATTTAAGTGGGATTTATGGGTAAGAGCACATGCTTCTTCGTAAGAGGTTATAGGTTCAAATCTAAAGGGGATAGAGTATGCACATCTTGATAGGTTCAAATCTAAAGGGGATAGAGTATGTGCATCTTGATAGACTTTAACAATCAAATCCGGGTAGAACAAATATAATTATTGTTATTATTATTTTTTATGTATAAATTACATATGAACCATACACGAATTTGGTGTTTATCTTGACCATGATTTTAAAATTACATTATATTATTATTATTATTATTAGAAGAAGAAGAATACAAATTCTATATGAGTGTATAGGCAACCTACTTAACATAGGTTCTTAGGACACAAATTATTCCATAAGATATAACTCAATCATAGATAAGAGCACTAGATACTTCTTCTTGCCCTTAATTAGAGGAACTTTGTTCTTTAATTTTCATGGGTTCTATGAAAATTAAAGAATAAAGTTTCTCCAATTAAGGGCAAGAAGAAATTGGTAATGCTCTTATCTGCGATTGAGTAAATTTTCATGGATTTTGCAATCTCAAGGGTGTCACTTGAGTGGTTGGGAAAATGTTTTGTTTTCCCCTCCACTCAATATCAATTCCCATAGAGGGACATGTTGGCCTATTGTGATGAAACTCAAAGAGTAGGTGCTCCCCTCCTTCATGGATGTCTCACTTCCTACTAAGTTATAAGTTATTGGTATATTTAGTTTATGGGTTGTTGGATATACTCTTGGGGTTATAGCAACAACTAGAAGATATGATCTTGGGCCTTGCCCAAATTACTCCAATAAATTACCAATTCATCATAGATTAAAAAACAAACAAACAAACAAAACAAACAAACCAACCAATGATTTTGTGAATTGATGAATTGATTTTCTTCTCTAAAATTGTTTAAATAAAAATCTCCATGTCTCTATTATTAGAGGTTATTGTTAGAAAATCCAAGCACTAAATAAAAATGTTAACCATAAGCTTTAACATTATGCTTCTAAGGAGGCAAGCCATAGTTTTTCAATCACTAAAGTGTCCATGATATTGTCTAATTGAATAAATTGGTCTTGCTTAATCTCTCCGATTTTAGAAGAGAAACTAAGTAACACTAGCTAATGATAAATCAAATCACCTTATCTTTGGAAAATGGCACTCGAATCCCATCAATATTCTCAAAATTGCAAGTTTGAGAATTTGGATAAATACAGAGAAAAAAATGCATGAATTATAATGTCCATTTGGAGTGGTTTAATGAAATTTCAATTTTGTGAGTATTATTATTTAAACTATTATATTTGAATAAAAAATTCATGAAAAAAATGTCCATTTACTAAATAATTAGCCTTTGTATTAAAATATTTATGGTGTACTCATTAAGTTGATAGAGTATAGAGTTGGAAAGGAAATCAATTAATGTTTTTTTAGTTAGGTAGGCATTGTAATACTTTCAAATAAAAATATTATATGTTTATGGCTACTGGGTTGCCATTAGGGAATCCAAACTAGTAGTATATATATAATCTTTTTTTCAATATTATCATGCCAAATGTAATATAATACTTATATATACAAAGTTGAGTTTGAGTTTGTCTGAAAAACTAGAGGATAAAATATAACAAAAACTAGTAATAAGACTATTAGGCCTACATAATCCATTAGAACTCAAAAAACCAGAACACAAACATTCATTTAACTAGTGGGAAAGTCCACCTGGGTGGGTGTCAGGACTTTTTCTTCCTCATCGCTATTGTGGAAATCTAGATTGACCATTTTCTTAACTAGCACCAATACTTTGTTGTCCTTCTTAGTAATATGAATTTGAAGGGCATCTAGGCAAAACAAAATTTCTTATTGGGATTTGTTATGCTCAACCAACACCTTTCCCATTGTAGTTATCATTCGCTAGTATAAATCCATAGTTTACATCATTATATTTACCTATAAAGGGCATTACTAGTATCAAGAATCCATTGCTTGACATTCTCCTCTACTTCAACATCTAAAAAGAATCATCACTCAACGCGGGCATCCTACTTTGTTATGTCCATTTCTTCTTGGGATGCCCTATACATGTTCTCCTAGTAACAATTATCGAGGATTCTATGTTGACTTGGGCATGATTACCAGGTGGCTCCCTTCTTCTACTACTTTACTAAAGTTAGAGGGGCCACGATGAGGCATGGTGGGTGTTGACAGAGAAATAAGGATGATGATGAAGGAATAGGATGATGGAGTGAGGAACAATGATCTCCAATTAGCTAGCATCCATGTAAAATGAGAACCCTTGCAAGGACAAGATTTGAACCAATCTTTAAGGTTGAGCAAGATAAGAGAAATAAGTAGATCAAGAATTTGACAGAAAAAGAATGAGCTTAAGAGCTAAGGGTTAGAGGTAAAAATAGGAGCTTGAAACCACCAAAGGTCACCATAAAAGTAGGGAAAAACTACAAAAATACCAAAAGAGCTCAAGGTAACTTACTTAATAGAGGTCCCAAGGGTGGAGACTTGAATCAATATTAGAGCTCTTGAGCTTGTGTAACCATAAATTATCATTGTGTTGATCCTCAAATGATGTAAAGGATAGTGTACATGACTATCCTTAATGATTTTCAAAGGCTATCTAATAAGAATTTTCATTAAACTCTTCATATATCCCAACCTCATGAGTGTCAAAGGTGGTGGAAGCATGGAGATGCGGATCCTCACTTGGGGTGTCTTCACTATTCACCCACAATGGGGAGGAAGGTCAATCTTCCAAAGAAATTTGAAAACATTGATCCTTTAACTTGGAAGGGATGAGATCATTCTATCAAATATCCAGAGGGGAGGGACCATGTTTGAGGCCTTCATTTACTAGTTTGTCTTCAAGACTGTTCTATGTGTGCCTAATATGAGAGGGAATTTAACCACTAATATTTAGGAAAGGAGTCTACAGATGCATTCCATCCCACTTTCAAGTCTCCAGCTACACGAGATTTTTGAAGTCGGAGAATAATTTCAAATTTTTTTGATCATGTGAATGATGAGTTGTGAATCCTCCTCTACGATGAGACCAATGTGACTCTCTTCGAAGGAAACTTGGATGCCATATTCCAAGGCATATAGATTTATTCTATTATTATTTTCCAATCCAAAAGATCCATCATAGATATGGAGGATATGGCTTGAATATTTTCTGAACAAACCTTAGGAGTTGGCAAGATCTATATTACCCTTAGAGGCACCATTAAAGTTTAGTTTGAAAAAATTAGGAGTGGGGGCCCAGGAGTCAAGGATGTTGGGAGGAAGGGGGGGATGAGAGTATTATGGGGAGGAGCATGAGAATGGGTTAAGTCAAAGGATTGCAGTGTGATAGATTCCATAGGATTGCCTTGTCATTCTTAAGAAAACCATGGGGATAAGATAATGGATTCTTTGATGGCATTCTTAGGGAACTCCCAAACAAAACCTTATGATGTCTTAATATCTTTGAATGTTTGATGATTCACTTCATTCCATGTTTCCCATAAGGGAAACCTTGGTACTAGTTGCTAAGCACGATTGGTGATTGGATGACTGAGTCCATTATCCCTCAATATATAGCTATAATGTTTTCTTTGATTCTATTAGAATGGAAGAAAATGTTGAGAAATGGCAGCAAGAGTGTCCAGTTTTATTTGTCCTTGAATTAAACTGGAAATTAAATTCGAATTCTATTCTCATAGCAACTTAAAATAGTTAAATTAAGTTTATTAAACTTACTTAACTTAGGAATTCCGAGTTGGAAGTCTTTTGGAAGTCATGTGTATGTTCTCCCTACTTTGTAGGAGTCCAGTATGAGTTAATTGTGAGTTGTAAAATAGAAGACTCAGTTTCATGAGAGTTCTGTTAAATTAGTTCTTAAACTGGTTGAGAGAACTAATGGTGAGTTAACAGTAAGTGGTGACACTAATGAACTCCACTAGTGCTACTCTAGTTAACTAAATTTTTACTCATCAGAAACTCATGCATGTCGATTTTGAGAAAGACCCAGTTGACACTAGAGTGCAGGGATTGTGTGCTATTTGTTTTAGTTTTTTTTGAGTTGCACTAATAGTGCATGCAATCAGGAATTGATCCTTAAGGGATTGCACAATTTTTAGAGGCTTTATTTCCCTTTAAATACAAGCTATCCTCCATAGGAATTACACATGGGAATAGAGACTTGGAGAGCTTGTGACAGGCTAAGCTTTGGCCTTGAGCATTCTTATGAGTTGGAGATTTAATTTGCTAAGTGTTGGGATTGTTCTAGAGAGAATAAGCATTGTAATTTCATCTTGATTTTCTGGATTAATAGAAAACAGATAGCGGGATTTTGAGCTGTGGTTTTCCCTGGATACTTATTGTGTTATGTGCCTTTGATTCTCTTCCTCTATTGATTATTGTTTACTCGATGTTTATGGGATTCTGTTGTAAAGAGTAGAAGTATATTCTTGTCTCTTGCTTTAGCAAATTGCGTTAGTTTGTGAATCTACATGATTTTCTACGTAAAATGAAATCTCCTTTATTTAATAAAGTTGAGGCAAAAGGATAGGAATTAAATAGATCTTCCATAGACTGTGAGTTTTGAGAATAGAGGTAACAGAGTGAAGGTCCATGAAAGATTCATTTTTGCAATTTGTCCCAAGGGAGAGATTTTCAATGAGCAAGGGGCCATAAGAATCAGGATGATTTTGGCCAAAGGTTCTGTTTCCAAATTTTTACCTAAATGTCACATGACGAAAGACTCGTGAATCTTATTAAAATTCCATAAGCTTCTTTCAAGTTGAAGGTTCTCACTAGATGGTGTTTCCATCTTAATTTGTCTTTACCCTCTTGAACCTTGATTTTTCTTTGGTTTAGATTGATCCATAAAGCATCCAAAATATTCCCCTCTAAATAAGGATGCAAAAAATCTTTGGATTCCCAACATCTCTAGTTTGAATGTTTAGTGGATAAGGACCAGTACTATGATACTGATGATTTACCATGTGAGGTCATATATTCGTAGAGTTGGTGAAGTTTAACATTATACTACAACTTAAGGGGTTGATGCCAAGAATCTTCCTAGAAAAAGTTTATTTAAGCATCTCTAATTTCCCAAAAATAATGTTTTTATATTAAATTAAGATGGTTCCCAAAAGCATTCTAAATGTTAAACTATTAAGTTTACGCAACTTAATGTTAATTTTTTCCCAAAAATTAAATTCATCTTAACATTTTAAGATAAAATCCAAAAAATAAAAAAATAGAAGCTTTTCAAAAAAATAACATTCACAAAGTGGCATATATATCTATATAATATATAATATATATATATATATATATATATATATATATATATATATATATATCATTTAAAAAAAATTACATACCCAAAAACTAATTCATCAAAAATTATATACCCCGGAAAGTAAAATGTTTAGAACTATTATATTTTTTGGCGAGGAAGGTCAGTGATGCCAAAGTTGTTACGTTAATGTGGTTGTAGCGGCCTTTGTTCGAGTGGCACGAATTTTTTATCTTAGGGGGATAAAACCCACGATGTCGACCGGAACGCTGACTACTGGGACTTGGAGAGAGAGCATGAGAAAGAGCAAGTCTCGTCGGAGGTCTTGGATCTGAATTTACCATTGGAGGTAATGCTTACATTGGTTGTTCATCATTACATTAATTTTAGATAAACATTTACTTGTAATCCCTCTAAAAGCTTTTTCTAAATGTATTGTATCAAATTTTTTTATTTTAAATAAACAAAATAACAAAGGAGATTTTAAAAATTAAATACAAGGAATAAAAATAAAATATATATTTTTTATAATTTCAATAATCTAATTTATCTTTTTCTCGATCGAGGTGATTTATTTGACATGATGAGGTATTGAGATTGGTATTCCCCATCACGCCACCTTTTGAGTGAATTAATGGAGGGGTGGTGTGGCCTCCCCCCTAGATGATTGCATGCAGACACGCTATTATTTCACACTTTTGGTTCAGTGTATTAGCATTCCCCTACTTGAGATGGTGAAAGAGATAGGTGGTTTTTTAAGTCTAAGAGATTTTTGCGAGATAAGGAAGGTGTGGGAAAGCGACCTTCTCTCGCAATTTAGTTGTGTATGTTTATGGTGGATGGTATGACAACATTATGTTTGGGATAAATCGGGCTTATCGACAACATGAAGCAAGGACCCTTTCCTTCCTTCCTCCATGCAAATTTTTAGTGTATTTTCTATTTTGAGTTAATTAGGTGTCCTCACTTCTACTAGTGATGATTTTGAACATTATCGGGATTGACAGCTTGGCGGGGGGATAATTGAGCACCTTCTGAGTAATCCCCTGCATTCAGAAGTAGAGGTGATAGGTTGTTGGTCTTTGTTTTCTGGAGTTCTTATGTGCATGCTATTTACTATTCGAGTAATTACCTCTCCTTGGCTATGTATCTTACTTTTTCTTGGGTCAAATTTTATTCTGGTCTTGATGCATGTTGGAGTACTAACTATGACAAGTAAGATACTTGTTGTCTCTCTTGTGGTTTCTTGTTATTTGGGTCTATGGGTGTTGGGAGCCTAGAGAGGCATTGAGATTAACTCTATATAATGGTGGGACTGCTCACTTGTTGAGAAGCATTCTGCTTTTCTGGAACTTTTGTTCATGGTCTTTGAAACCTATGGGGAGTTGGGTCGGGATGGTGTTGACCGGGGGTAGCAGGTTTGGAGTCTTTCTGATTGTCAGTGTTTTTCTTCAAGTGGAGAAGGTGGTACTATATTATATATATATATAGATATATATAGGAGTTGCGAGTGTGTTTCCTTTCTCTTTTGTGTTTTCCTACTTAGGTTAACTAGAAGCATGGCCCGCTTTTGACCAAGAGGGCGCCGAGGTCAAGGGGGTTCGAGCTAGCCCTCTAGGTCATGTGTGGAGGCACAAGCCAAGAAGGTTGTTGCAACCTTCTATGCGATGACCCTCCTATCATGCATAAGGATATTCAGAAATGGAAAGCTCAGGTCACTAAGGAATGCCATACTCATTTAGATTTTGAGCTTTTGGATAAGGTATCCTATTAGCTTCCTAAACCTGGTCACACCAGGGGCAGAAGTAAATAGTACCTACAGTCAGTTACTCTCCATTGGCAGCTTGAGATGTTGTTGGGTGTGTCCTCAAAGAAAAACATGAAGACATAAATTATACCATCTCCTTTTTGAAAGAAATCTAGAGGAATTAGTGGAATATGCAAGACTACTTGGATAAAGTGGATGTTTGTCTTGCTCACATGGAAAAACATATTCAGTGTGAGTTCAAGCTTCAAGAGCCTCCTAGTGCAAAGGCAAATGACTCTACCTAGTGACTTCATTAGAATCTTGAACTGTTTTCTATGTGGTGTCGAACTAGCTATATAATGTGATTTTTACAAACAACATAATTTAACTTTAAAAAAAAAAAAAAAAAAACAAACAAACAAACAACACTAAAATTTAATTTATCCTTCTATATGTTTCACCTATCCTTTTATAAAATACTTAATCCCAATTCATATCATCCCAAATAAAAACATCGTTTTTGAAACAAATAATTAAAAAAAATTCTATAAAAATAAAAAGATTCATAATGTATTTAACAAAAATAAATCATTTCTACACATTATATATATATCTATAGATAGATAGATAATAGATATACCAAAAAAAACATCTACAATATCCAAAAAAATAAATACTTTATCAAAATAACAATACGTAAATAAAAATTCATATTTTTTTATTAATAAATTATATTTTATATGGAGTTGTAAATATTGTATTTTCTTTGAGATTTCAAATTGTATGTGTTTTTTAAAAGAAGGCATACATTTACCAAATAAAATAAAATACTTTATCATATAAAATTAATGAGTAAATAAAAAATTCAATTTTTTTATATAACATTACATTTTTATTGGGGTGTAAATATTGTATTTTCTTTGAGATTTTGATATGTAGTGTTTTAAAAGAAAACAGTATTTATTACTATAAACCCAATGAAATTACAGTTTTTTTTATAATTTTTTTTTTTTTTTTTATAATTTATATCACATCAGTCCAAACTGACACTAATGAAATAATTTATGCATAAAGGGTTTTTTAGTCATTAATAAATTGCAAAAACAATTATTTTATGTATAAAATTCAATAATAATATTTTTATTGAAAATTGATAACTAAATTACAATATATTATCTTCCCCAATAAATTTTTTAAAATATATATATATAAATTATTATATGTAACCTATTATGATCTAATTTAAATAAATGTTAGGTATGATATTTGTAATGTTAGAAATTAAAAATAATTGAAATTTAAAAATTAGTGGATCTACTCCCTCTTACAGAGGAGGCATGAGTCAAGTGGGAGGAATTGCCCCTATACTCCTCCTGAGCCTAATACAACCACCCACAAGAACACTAGATGGGTTAATCAAGTTTTATATTTGGGCAGGGCCTTAGTAAGAAGGTGTAGATATCCTATGTTAAAACCCTCAAAGAGAGAAACAGTTTGAGCAGTAACTTAAGGGTTCTTTATTTTCTTAAACGAGATTTTCCTCACCCAACAAGGAAGTAGCCTCACTCTGGCGAAGGATCCTCCTTGCCCATGCAGTGCTAGTGATGCTCCTTTTAATTATAGTGCAGACTGTTCTGGGGATTAACCATCCCTAGTTACCCATCCCTAGTTACTTAGAACTGACTGGACTCATAGTTGATTTGTAAAAGTTAATTTCATAGAGGAAGACTTTTCTTTGGAATGTATGTTTTCCATTTACAAGAGGATTTACTAAACCGAAGAAACCGTTTACAATTCTTTCACAGAAATTACTCTACTGGTTATAATTATCATTCACAGTTTTGTGAGTTCTTAGTTTCCTGATTTATGTCTAATGTGCTCAGAAAAAGTCTGTACATTTCACTTGGTGACTCTACTTATTACAATATATAGATATAATTCCTTTTGAACACATTATTCCTCACTGTATTCCATAAATTCAAAATAAAACCCTCTTTAATTCACAAAAAAACCCAATTCAAAATAAACCCTCTTTTATTCACAAAAACACAATTCAGAATAAACCCTCTTTTATTCATAGAAATCCCATTGATTACTTATGGAATATACATCTCTATCTTTCATTTCATTCATCATACATTTTCCATTTGTTATTGTACCAGATAAACATACTGACCATCTTATGTATTCTTTAGTTTTACCCTCCTGTTTCAGTTATCCACAAACATAAAACCAGTTTATTCAAGAAAAATAATACTTATCTGTTTAATCCAGTTTGTTAAGGGATCTGATCAAGAAAGTAACTTTCTAACCACCCAACCTGTGAGTCTGGAAATCACGTCCAGGCCTCCCCCTGAGCCTCCTAGCTTCCAGAATAGTTAAGGATGAAACAATTATAGGACCTCAAGACTCTTGTCTAGTTCAGAATGACCTTTTCTCAGGGTTTCCACTGGCTACTACCAGATCTAGAAGCCCCTTCTCAGTTTTTTCACTCTCAGACAACGTCCTGTCATAATCTCTCTCCCCCCCTGAGAGACAATTTTTGCTTTTTGTTTTCATTCCCCTCAAGAATGAGTAACTGTTTTTATTTAACTACCTAGAAGCCAAGATCCTCTTTTCAAGTCTTTTCAATATTTCCTTAACTAAGTAGAATTTATTAGAATACTAACAAAAAACAAATATCATTATGTTCTTTTCCCATATTCCTATTTCAAGTGTTTTTAATTTAAATTCCCAAATTATTTTGTAGACTATGATAAAAGTAAAAAATGAAAGTAATGTCAGTAAAAGTAATTCCACTTTCCCATGCTCAGGGGTGTTACATCTTCCCCCCTGAGCGAAAAACCGTCCTCAATGTTTATTCATGTTCTCTAGAACAATTATGGATATGATTCTAACATCCATCTTTCGTCCTCTCAAGTAGCCTCCTTTGGGATAAGGTGCCTCCACTTCAGTTTAACTTGGGTGATAACTTGCTTTTGTAGCGTTGTTTCTCTCCGTTCAAGAATACGGAGGGAATCTACCAGAAATTCTTCGTCCAGTTCCAGCCATTTCATGGGATAAAATGTCATTAATAATTAATATTTTGTAAACATCTTCAATCATCATAGCTAATTACTTAACAAAATTTGTACCTACACTTCTTACTAGTTAATGATGCATTTAGGGTCATATATGTACTTTTTTAACAAGGATACATGGAATACATTATGGACTCGTATGTGGCAGGGCAATGCTAGCGGATATGCAATAGGTCCAATCCTTTCCAATACTTGGAAGGGTCTGCAGTATCTAGGAGCTAATTTTGCACATCCCTTCCATTGCAAGGTGCTATTTCGAGGTCGAATTCGAATGTAAACATGATCTCCCACTTGAAATTCCCTATACGTTCTTTTCTTAGCTGCATATGCCTTTTGTCTATCTTGCACAGCCTTTATATTCTGCCAAATTTTCTTCACAATACTTTTTATTTTCGATAACATATCGGGTCCCAACATTAACTTGTCCTCTAGGTTATTCCAATTAATGGGTGTTTTACATTTTCTTTCATAAAGAACCTCAAAAGGACTTAGTTTAAGAGATTCTCGATAACTATTATTATACGAAAATTCCAGCAAGTGGAGGTATTCCTCCCATTTGTTGGGTTGTTCCATTACATACATCTGTAGCATATCTTCTAATACCTTATTTACTCGATCCGTTTTCCCATATGTTTGGGGGTGTTAAGCAGTGCTAAACTAAACTTGAGTGCCCAAACCTGGGAAAAGAGTTTTCCAGAAAGAAGATGTGAATTTTACGTCTTGGCCATAAGTCATAACCTTAGGCATCCAATGAAGCCTAAAAATTTCTCGCATAAATATGTCTGCAATCTATCCAGTTTTATAGGTGGATTGAACAGGAATAAAGTGGGCTACTTTAGTCAATTTATCAACCACTACCATGATTGAATCATTTTGACTTCAGGTTTTAGGTAGTCCTGTGATGGAATCCAATGTAATTACTTCCCACTTCCATTCTGAGATGGGTAAAGGATTAAGCAGTCTCGTTGGATTTCGATGTTCAACTTTAACTTGCTGAAACTCCAAGCATTTGGCTAAATATTCTATGATATCCATTCTCATTCCGGGCAAAAAATAGTTTTTCGTAATAACATAGAACAATTTTTTATACCCTGGGTGAGCAACATAGGGTCTGTTATGAAATTCATCCAAAATAAATAATTTAACAAATTGCTGATTGGGAACATAGATTTTACTCTGAAGGTTAACAAATTGTCTTCATTTATTATGTAATTAACTTGTTGTTATGAATTGTTTATATGATTGGCTTGCTTCCATAAAAGCTTGTACTCTTGGTCTTTATTAGCAGCTTCCCTAATTTGATTTGAGAAATTAAATTCTACCTAACTATATGAAATTTCATAGAGGTGATGTGATTTCCTACTAAGTGCATCTGCCACCTGATTTTATTTTCCTTTGAGATGTTTAATATTGAAATCAAATTCACCTAAAAAGGTTGTCCATCTTGCTTGTCGTGCATTAAGATGAGGTTGTTTAAAGAAACTGGTTAGGCTACTATGGTCTGTCATCAACATAGATTTATTGCCCAACAGATAATTCCTCCATACTTTTAAAGCATGCACCACCGCGCTTAATTCCAAATCGCAAGAAGAATATATTTGGTCATGTTCTTTCAATTTCCTTGATTCATAGGAAATCACTTTACCCTCTTTCATTAGCACACCACCCACTCCTTGACAAACATGAGTACATACCACGAACTCCTTTTCTAGATCTACGATATTTAATACTAGGGCAATTGTTAATAAATGGTTTAATGACTCAAAACTATGTTGGCATTCAACAGTCCATTTGAAGGTTTTTCCCTTCTTCTATAGGCTTGTTATAGGATAACCTATCTAAGAAAAGCCCTCAATAAAACGACAATAATACCATGCAAATCCCATAAAGGATCGGATGTTTGCAATGTTAGCAGGAACTGATAATTCCATAATAGTTTTATTTTTCTTGAGATCTACAGATATCCCTTCCACAGAAATCACATGGCCTAAGTATTGTATCCGATCTTTCTAGAAATCACATTTGCTGAATTTGGCGTATAACTCATGATCTCTTAATGTTTGTAACACAATTTGTAAATGTTTCTTGTGTTCCTCTAAATTTCTGGAATATATGAGAATATCATCAATAAAAATTAGGACAAACTTATCAAGATATGGGTGGAATATACTGTTCATAAGACTCATGAAAGTGGCTAGAGCATTGGTAATCTCAAAAGAAAAAACTACAATCTCATAATGACCATAGCATGTTCTAAAATTTGTTTGGGAATGTCTTCTTCCTTCACCCTTATATGATGACATCTATATCACAAGTCTATCTTAAAGAATGTGGTGGATCCCTTCACTTGATCGAACAAGTCATCCATCCCTGGCAAAGGATATTTGTTTTTAACAGTTAGCTAATTAAGTTGTCTGATATCAATACATAATCTCAGGGTGTCGTCGTTTTTCCTGATGAACAAAACAAGTGCTCCCCAAGGGGACACACTTGGGTGAATATAACCTTTATCAAGCAATTCCTAGAATTGCATTTTAAGCTCTGTTAACTTAGGTATACTCATTCGGTAAGGAGTCAAAGCAACTAGTGTAACTCAAGGGACTAATTCTACTATGAAATCAATATCCCGTTTAGGAGGTAATCATTGTATCTCTTCCAGAAACACATCCACGAAATCTTGAATCACTAGTAGGTTTCCTAAGGGGACTGATTTATCTTTAGAGTTAGTGAATACCACCTAGACCACATATATCAGACATCTTTTACATATAGACTTGCCTAACTGAGAGGCAATAATGGGTCGCTGGACCATGGGACTTTCTACTCCTTGCAATTCTTGTCTAACACCCTCCTTGTTAAGGTAGCTGATGGTTTTATCTTTGCAATTTACTAAGGAACAATGGTCCTCCAACTAATCCATCCCTATCAAGACGTCATACGACCCCAAAGGTAACACATTCAATCCTACATCAATGGGATGACCTGCCATTTCAATGGGGCACTTATCTACTTTGGTCATTACTCTTCTTTTTGCCCCAATGGCTAATTGCACCAGCCATGAATTTTTAAACTTACTGGTTTGTAAATGACATTTCTCAACAATTCTAGGACTGACATAGCTTGAACTATCTCCTTGGTATATTAAAATTGATACAACATGATTAGACATTTTACCTTCCAGCTCGATCATGCTAGACTGGTATTCCACTTGATGACCATCCAAGGCAGTGTTAATCCCGGTTATGTTTCATGCCACCTCCCCAACCATTGAAGCCTCCTGAATGGTAGTAGCTCATTTCGTTCTAGTACGATGAGGGAAATTTTTGTAGTAATGTGGCTCTCCACAACCCCATCACTGTAATGGGGGTTTTTGAAATTGACTAGGTTTTGGCTTACTAGAGACCTCCATTTGTTTTGATTCTATGGGGTTTAAATTTTTGCTACCCTCTTCCAAAAGATTTGTTTAATGGATTCTTGTATACATTTCTGGTATTTCCTCCTTCTGTGCCTTTCAGGTTCTAAAGGTTCTTAGACGTCTTTTTGTTAAGCCAAGACTTACCACTTTCCCCCTTCTGCTTCATCTGTTGGTAACAGATTCGTGCCTTCTTGATAGCCTACTCCATGGTTTTGGGATTATTGAATTCCAAGCACTCATTCATAAAAATAGGTAGGCTACTCATGAATCACTTCACCTTGGCCTTTTCCTCCCAAATGTAAGGTACATATCACAACAGGGACATAAATTTGACAACAAACTCATCCATAGAAAGTTTCCGCAATTGTAGATCGTGAAACTCCTTTGCCTTATCATCATAAAATTGCTCTGTTAAATACTTTTCCTTAAAATATTTATGAGAATCTCCCCAATTCACCTTTTTCTTATCAACTTGCGTGTTTGGCCTTAACCTCTTCCCATCACTGCGTGGCCTTATCTTGCAATTGGTAAATCGCCAATCCTACTTTGATATTGTCATCGTACCCATAGATCTGAAAATATTAATGTTAATTAGCCAGGCTTCAGCAACTTCCTCCATTTCTCCATAAAAAGTACAAGGTTTTATCTTTCGAAACTCTCCTTTTAACTCAGTTTTTTGTTTCTTTATTTTTCTAATGGTCTGACACATTGGCAGATCCTTCTTCATTTCCACCCTTATCCTGTTTTGAATTTTGAGTGTGACTACCTTCTAATGCATTTTCGTCTCCCTGCTTGTGCTCCTCATTCTGCTCTTCATTACTAGAACTGGGTATAACAGTTCCATGATTCTGATGATCTAATAAACTCTTTAGTATTCTCTCCTGATCTCGTCGCTCATTGGTCGCTCTTAATCCGGTCGTTTCAGTTCTCAGCTGTTGGACTATTTCCATAAATATGGAAGTGGGATTTTGATGGTTCCCTTCTAACTACACCTATACTTCTGGGTTAGTACCTGCACCAAATACATGGTTGGGTTCCACTGATGTTGAATGGGTCTTGTACTTTTTTCTCTCCTACGCATCATGGTTCACTTGCTAGATTATTATTCCTTGCTCTACTATGTGATCACAACACATGAATTGTCAATCAGTTGCCCAACATGACCACAATGCTTTAACCAGGATTTGATGCCACTTGTAACATGTCAATACAATACAAACTTGCCATAAGATAATAAAAAAATAAAAATGATTTGTAATCAATTATTTGTTATCAATTACTTGGCTAGTACATACCATTCACAATTATAAAACATTTGATGCCATAGTCTTATGGTAAAGGTTTGATACCATAGTCTTATGAAATTTATATCCGATAAAATCCAAGACTTTAGGCTTAACACAAAATTCAATGACATATGGAACTGATGTAATGTCATTTATCATTATTAACAAGTTTGGCAACTATAGTCGATACGATTAATATCTAATATTCCACTTAATCTATTTCACCTGGCGACCATTGTTATCCGGTAACCGGTTGGGTTATATGTAAATATAATTTGGGATACAATCCAAGTTCTTTAAACATTAGCATGGTTGATGATGTATATTATGAACCTTCTTGATGGTTGACCCACATCTATCCTGGGGACAGGGTGTGCTACCGTCTGTAGAGGTTATGATCTTGAGGTTATTGATCCTATGTCCTTCCTTCCATAAATGGAAGTTAGGGTAACGACATCCCCCAGTGCGAGCAGTTGGTCTGGCATTTTCTCCTACACCCTCTCTAGGAGAGCTCTGCAATTTCCTCAAAGAATTTCATGTTTTTTCCTTAGAATCATGGAGAAAACCCTGAACAGAGGTATTTAGGTAAGCCTCTCTTAATATAACACAGCGTATTTAGGTTATTAAGCTAGTTATTAGTTTTTATTTGTTGTAAGAGTCATTCCTACTAGCTGGTGGATTCAGGTTGCCACTCTCAAAGGTGGATTCACTTCAATGTTTAGCCATATCCAACGCTGAACTTTCTCCCAACCGTAAGTGGTTTGTTCTGTTAGCTGTAAGGGTTATTACTCTGCTCCTTTGAGATATTTTCTTCCTTATCAGGTTAACACCTTTGCTTTCTTTTTCTTGTTTGAAGGTCACCATTCTGTCGCACGATCTAGCTTCAATCCCGGTATCATTCTAGGTTACACTAATAGTTGTTCCTCCTTTATGACTTTAATGAAGAAGTTGTTTATTTTCTTCTGTTTAGAGGGAAATATTTTTTACCAGCACTTGCAGCCATATTCAGATTCGAAGTTAGGGTTTGATTGTAATTATTTAGGGTAATTTCTATTGAGAGCTTAACATACCCTTTTTTGAACTGAGTTTCTTAGACTTTAATTATGTTATAACTGCGATGTCTTACTAAGTAGTTTTTTTCATTTTCTCGGTTCTTAATATCATGAGCATTTGTTGTTGCTATCACTGTGGTTCGACCACAGGATTCATATTTACATATATAGTTCTTGCCGTGTAATTGTTTCATACTTGTGGCACTGTTCACATATATAATTGTGGTTTTCGTTCTTGTTAAAATTATTTCTGAGTTTTGATAGCGTTTTTATTTATGAGAAGTAACTTAAGGGTTCTTTATTTTCTTAAACGGGATTTTGCTCACCCGACAAGGAGGTAGCCTCACTTTGGTGAAGTTTCCTCCTTGCCCATGCAATGCTGGTGATGCTCCTTTTAATTATAGTGCAGACTGTTCTAGGGATTAACCATCCCTAGTTACTTAGAACTAACCAAACTCATAAATGATTTGTAAAAGTTGATTTTGTAGAGGAAACCTTTCCTTTGGCATGTATGTTTTTCATTTACAGGAGGATTTACTAAACATAAGAAACCATTTACAATTCTTTCACATAAATTACTCTACTAGTTATAATTATCAATCATAGTTATGTGAGTTCTTGGTTTTGATTTATGTCTAATGTGCTCAGAAAAAGTTTGTACATTTCACGCCGTGGCTATAGTTATTACAATATATAGATATAATTCCTTTTACAACGCATTACTCCCCATTGTATTCCATAAATTCAAAATAAAAGCCTCTTTAATTGACAGAAAACCCAATTCAAAATAAACCCTCTTTTATTCATAGAAAACCCAATTCAGAATAAACCCTCTTTTATTCACAGAAATCCCATTGATTACTTATGGAATATAGATCTCTATCTTTCATTTCATTCATCACACATTTTCCATTTATTCTAGTACTAGATCAACATACTAACCATCTTATGTATTCTTTAGTTTACCCTCCTATTTCAGTTATCCACAAACAAAAAACCAGTTTATTCAAGAAAATTAATACTTATCCATTTAATCCAGTCTGCTAAGGAATCTGATCAGGAAAGTAACTTGCTAACCACCTGTGAGTCTGGCAATCACGTCCAGGCCTCCCCACAAGCCTCTTGACTTCCAGAATAGTTAAGGATGAAACCATTACAAGACCTCGAGACTCCTATCCCGTCTATATGAAACCATTACAGGACTTCGAGACTCCTATCTAGTCCATAATGACCTTTTCTCAGGATTTCCTACCAGTCTAGAAGCCCCTTCTCAGTGTTTGCACTCTGAGACAACAAACTGTCATAATCTCTCCCCCCTCTAAGAGACAATTTTTCTTTTTTCTTTTTTCATTCCCCTGAAGAATGGGTAACTGTTTTTCTTTAACTACATGGAAGCCAAGATACTTTTTTCAAGTCTTTCCGAGCTTTCCTTAACTAAGCAAAATTTAACATAATACTAACGAAAAATAAATATCAATATGTTATTTTGCTATATTCTTCTTTTAAGTGTTTTTAATTTAAATTCTCAAATTGTTTGGTAAATTATGATAAAAGTAAAAAATGAAAATAATATCACTAAATGTAATGCCATTATCTAATGCTCATGGGTGTTACATTATTCTACTTGGCCTATATCACTATGCCACAATTACTAAATCAAACTATTAATAACATTATGAAAAAATCTTTATGACTTCTTAGAACTTTCTAACTCAAAGGAGATTGTTGACTAATTAAATATAGTTATATATGAATATAATTTTTTCAAAATAATTATCTACAAATAAATTAGTGAAATGCAAAATTTATATAATCTAGTATATAGATATAAATTTTCTAAAGAAAACTATGTCCAAATAAATAATGTAATATCATTCATAACTTGCTGTTTTAATTTTAAAGTTTATTAATCAAATATCAAAAAATAATTTTTAAGTAAATTGGTTTAAATTCTGGCAACATTACCATTGCTATTTTAAAGTTAATTATCATTATCCCTATCCCCTCTTGTGAGACCATTAATTAGACCATATACCCTTGCTAACACACAAGGTAAGCATGGGAATGCAAGACCGATTACAAGTATTTAGTTAGACCATATACCCTAACACACAAGGTAGCCATGGGAGCGTTTGCACTCAAACCTCATCTTACACATGAAGAGTTGGAAACCCATTTGAGTTACAAGAAGAGTCTAGCCTGACAAAATAATAAATATTGTATGGATTGTAAGATTTGAATGCTTTCAAATTTAAACATTAAATTTATATTTACTAATTTTGTTGCCAAATAAAGATATTTGAGTGGAAAGTGTGCATTGATAAATGTGTAACAATAATTTGTGCTACATTTGGGATGACCGAGTTCGTGTCGTCAGCATCTTACGGAGTAGATAGATAACATGTTCAATGCCGTCTTGTCATTTTCATTGTTTTACCTCCAAATGGAAAAGTTTGTTCTAAAATATTTGAACGAGATTTAATGTACAATATTTCAATTTATGAGAGTCGGTATGGCTTCGTCACTGTCTTCAGGTGCACGTCATTGATGATGTCACGTCGTACAGTTAGTGGGCCGCACAAGTCAGATCCGTGA
>APFE031158893.1:24484-38232 GCA_000404065.3 Pinus taeda | reverse complement strand
AATATGTATTGTAACATTGAAAGGAACATAATGAAAAATCAAGCTGGTAGTCCCAGTTTTGGGATCCAGTGGGAAATATCTGTGTATACGTGTTTTATGTGTTATGCTCTCGCATTTTTATTTTTCCTGTGATTTAGAATTCGTATGTAGGTAATTTCTGTACGGGGTTAAAACCTACAGAAATGGTTGTTATATTAATTTATACTATATTTATTGTAACTATATATTGGTTGCATTTTCTAATCTATATTAGTCTAACAAAATCCTAACATATATTAGTTGTCAATTCAGAAGAGTTTGTGATTATGATGACAATTTAAGTACACTTGAGTGCAATTCCCATGATGGGATGTATGAATTGTCCTTCATACAATTTCCATCAATGATTATAACCTTGAATGGGCTAGCATTGGTTTTTCATCACCATCTCAAAATGTCCTGACAAATGAAAATTTACCATGTCTATCATCATCACTTCACATTGTCTCATAAATGACCCCTTATATAGATTATATGCATGAATTTCTAGTAGACCATCCCCTATACCTAGCCTATGATTGATTGTGAGAACAAGTGAACAAAGTACAATTTATAAGTAGGGTATCTTGTCAACAAAGATCCATCAAATGTCATTTATTCACTTGCTGTCACAATCAATCATAGGATAGGTAGAGGGGATAGCCTTCCATAAATGCATGCATATAATCTGTAGAAAGGGTCATTCATGAGATAGTGTGAAGTGATGATGACATAAATTGTAAATTTTCATCTGTCGGGTTATTTTGAGATGATGAGATAGACCAGTGCTAGCCTATTTAAGGTTATAATCATTGAGGGGCAATTTAGGGATGACAATTCATATGTCCCACCATGGACATTACACACATATGTACTTAAATTTCCATCATAATCACAAATTGTTGTGATTAGGCATTGAAGCAGGAGTAGCTAGCACCTAAATTAGGAGTGTGGTAGTGTATGGTGGTGTGGGATAGGTATAAAAATTAGTAGATGGTTGAATTATCATGGGAATGTATTGTGTAAAGGCTTAGTTTAACACAGGAATTTGATTATAGGATCTTGGTGTTCATAACATAGTTAATTGACTTATGCCATGAATTTATCAAATATATGGTACTGTACACCCTCTTTGTATCACAAAAAATATGTTTACACGATATGAAACAAAATCATTCTAATTTTTTGCAATGGAAAAATAACAACTTTTTATTAAGATAGAGTAAAGTTACATGTGCACATGCCATGAGGCATTCAACCTCTCAGTAAAAAATGTGGTAATCAAAAAAATGGGCTCTAAATAAACAATTTCAGACATTTTTTATTAGCTTTCTTTCTGTTTTCTAACATGTAATTAGCTAGGATGTCTTGATCTTGCCCCCCTTCAGTTGTTGCGGTCTCTAGCATAATATGTCTTGATGTTGAGCTAGTGCTATGACTATGTTGTTGCGAGTGGGGCCAAGCATTGACTGCAATAAGAAAGAAATTTTAAATTCATATTTATAGTTATTATTATTACAAATGTTTTATTAATAAAAAGAATAGTATAGTGTTCTTTACCTACTTCGGTAGTGGAGGGAAGCAGAATACTTTTGGATGTGGCCATATGTTCCTCCTCTTCTCTGGCCACATCATATACATGCTCTGGTGTAGAAACAAGAAAGGTTATAATTAATACACCATTTTCATTTAAATTTTTTAATTGTATTCGATAATACAATATAACACATGAAATACCTCCAGTACCGAGTTGAACATCAGTCTCAAGATCATGCACTCCACTATCAATAGGCTCATATGTTGTATCTACATTACTTGCTTGCTTTTTACAATCAAGCACATTACTTTATGGCAAAAAATAATAGCCAATACATTGTAAAAGTAATGGTTTATAAATTTTATTCGTTACTTTTATTTGTCTGAGTGTTATGTTCAATGCTGGAAGACTATGAAGACACCAAGCTTGTCCTCTGTTCAACCATGACTTGATAGTCATACTTGAAAGCAAGATTTAGGTCTTCCTTTGTGGGAGCCTCTTTGAATTGTGTTCCCTGGAATTTTGCATTAGAACATGAATTTTTCTTCTTTCACAATATTAAATTAAAATTGTTAACAATTTATAATTTGGATGCAAATTTGTTTTTTATATACAATTTTTGTGGCCAGTTTCGAGTAACCACTCGAGCCAAGATGATGCTGCCCATGTTTGACTGTTCTTGCATGTGTGGCTTTGGAAGTATCCGTGAGTCTATATGTAAAACATTGAAAAACTTAATTAGATGTCAAAATGACGATAAAACATCATAATTACATTATTAAACATGCCTCATATCTTCCTGGTCTGGGTGGAGTCTTCCCTTATTTTTGAAGTGCCTTCTCATGTGCGTTTTCCACGAGTTCTCTCGACTCCATCTCAGAATCGATGTAGGGCGCTCATGTGACCTGGCCCTTTCTAATTGTGACCTATACTAGTCCCACAAATATTTTAAATGTAGGTTTGCCTTTGAGGGGACTCCAAATTTGTTGAAGGTACTGTCACCGAACATGTGAACCATCCTGTTAATAAGTTCTCTTTTAACTTGGAACTTTGGCGTTTCCAGTTTATGTGAATGGTTGGCCCAAATATTTCTAAGGTAATGTCATACAAACCCCTATAAAATACATCATTTCCTACAAAAAGATATTATCATTAGTTTAAAATAATGACAGACTATATGTTAATTTCATTTAGGTTGTACTTAATATTTAAAACACTTCTTAAATACCTGGAAGTTTCTCTATTTTCATAGGGACATTATCATCATCTATAAAAAAACGTGATCGGTAGTGATCATGTTCTAGTAACACGGGAAGATCCGGGAAATCTCATTTCAAATTCTGTAATTGTATCATGCTCTGCATCCACAACATCATGTGTAGATCCTAGCATACATTGTTCAATGGGTGAAGATCTTGTTGTGGGTGATTGAGCAGTTGTACTAGTCTCAATGACCAGTGACTCACTCACAAGTGGAGCATTAGCACTACTACCAACACTCACCCGACCCATAGTTGTAGCATGAGGATCAAACTCCACCAAAAACTCCTGGCAAATAAAGAGTTTTTTTTATAAAGGATGAGATAACTAAATCATAAACATATAATTGGGATAATTAAATGAGTTGCTCAACCCATACTGATGAACTTGTTGCAACAAGGTTCTGATTTCGCCTTTTATCTCATTTGTCTGAGGCTCAATAAGAACTAAATAATTAGGTTTCTTGTTTGCTTTGAATTTAAGCTTCCTTATCGCTTGAAATGGATCAATGGACATAAAAATTGCATCATCAGTAACCTCTTCTTCACGAGCATCTATGGACTACTCTAAGGCTAGTGCCTTCCCCTTATCACCATGTTTATCAAATAAGTGTAATTTGTAATTCTCAACAATTAATCATCATTATATTAATAAGAAAACCACTATTGGCATATGTCTAAATTTATATAGAAACTTCACGTAGTAAACGAAAATCATAACATACAATAGACATTAGTTACAAGTTGGGTAAAATTGAACACATACCACTCCCATAATATCAATATTTGTATTTATTCTATTCAAATTGTAATCAATGATCAATTGTTCCCCTGCAACTATTGATTTAATGGCACATGCGAATACACGGTTTCCTTCACATCCCTCGAATATGCAATTGGGTTGCTTGTTTGCGGTGATGAGCTGTGTACTATTTATAAACCCTACAATATTCCCTGTTGCTTTTGGCCTTCCATCAATATACATAGTAGCACCTTTATTTTCATCATTGCCTTTTAATTGTATATAATTCGCTGCCACTCCATATCTTCGCATACTTTTGGTATATTGGACTAGTCATACCCCAATCGTTGTAGTTGTAACATGGTTTGACATGCTCCATCAATTTAGTTAATCCCTCATAACATACCTTTATGCCATCCATGGAAAATATCCACAAACCATGTAATGGTGATGGGGAAATGTAGTATATCCTTTCATTGACAGAAAAATCAGTGTTTATTTTAGGAAGATCCTTGTGTGCCCATTGTTTCACTAGATGTTTGTACCTCAAGGTAACCTCGATGCCATCTATGCTCTCATTATCATAAGAAAATGACCCCCCTTTAGCAAGAAAACTTTCCATGCGTGAATTTTCTTTTCACCTCTAGTTGATCTTTGCCTTTTAGATGACGTAACAAATGTTTTGTCAATTTCTTTTATCCTACCTGAAATTCCATTAATCGACGAAGATAGATATGACAAATACTTGTTTGGTTGAACATATTATAACACTCCATCAAGTGAGACAAACTGTTAGCGAGTGTTTTAAGGGATGTTCAGAAACATCTTGACGAAATCACATGAACATTATATTATTACAAGTGAGTTATAAGGAAGTTCTTTGAGTTTAAAATATTTAAGTAATATTTAAAAACTATTCATCCTAACCAATGAAATCACTTGATAACTTGAGAACTCACCATAATATGATAGAATTTAATCTTCCATTACAAAAATTACCCACATACTTCGACATGTTGAAGAATGTAACTAGTTTCGGTGGAATAAAAGGAAAAGTTTTTGGATGTCGAGGTTGTTGAAATTCTTAGCTTGGGAGGTACTCCAAATCCTAGGTTATAGGGTTTTGGAGGAATTGACACACAAAAGTGATGTGTGGGCTAATAACCCAAGCCTTTGGGCTTTGCACAAAAGTGAGTGGGCATGGAACCAAGAGGCATTTCGATGATTTAACACATGGAGGTGTTAGAGAACTTTGAGAGGAACTAGAGGCAACAAAATTAATCAAAATACTAGTTGTCTATGATGAGATTTTCATTTTTCTATATGGTTGTTGGGTTTGCACATGATTTGTTCAAGTCATCTTATGTAATTTTATGAGTTTTCAAGCCCACAACAACAGATTAGATGAAGCCCTTGAAAATTCTATACATTAGAGCGAGGAGAAGTCTCATTCTCACCAATCCAAGTGAAATTCATCATAAGTGGAGAGTGTCTAAAGTAGTTGCAACCTAAAGGAGTATTTTCAAGTGTAGGAGGAATTTTTGGGTCTATTTTGTCTCTATTCTAAATTTCTGCTCCCAATCCTAATATCTCTCTTTGGCAAGAGCTTCTATGGGAGCAATATATACACATTGAAATACATTGTCTCGACATTTTTAATGCAATTGTGGTAAAGCAAACTCAACACAAATAGTCTTACCACTACCAATAGGTGTTGCAAATAAAACATTATCATCTGAGTTATAAAGCACTACAAATACCCGAGTTTGAATAGGATTGAAGTGTCTAAATTGTTGATATAGTTCTTTGTATGAAGGATTTCTTAATGCAGACACATGAGGTGGATATAATTCTAGCAACTCAATTGAAGGTGGGTATTTCTCTAGAAAAATAAGATGTCTACATGAAACTGGTAGTAATTTTCATGACCCCAACCACTTACCAGATACAACACGAATAAAGTACTAGGGAGGAAGATGTTCATGGTGTTGAATAATGTAGCTAGTGTCAATCTTCATAATTGTATTTGTGAAAATAAAGAAAATTATTTTTTTTATTTTAAAATAAATTTGAATTATTAACACATGGTTTTCATGCTTGGATCATTGGTCAACAGGTCAAAGCCTCCATTGTAGGTGTTGGGTGTGTTTTATATTCTTTCCACGACTAGTCACACACACAGGGGGGCAATAGTTCGCCCTGTTTCTTGCGTCAGGCACAATAGGGGGGTCACAAGGGGGGTGACAGCCCCCAAGTACAGGGTCTGGGACAACACCTCGGGATTTTTTTTTTGGACCCTATATTAGGTGGGCAGACCTACCTATGGTTTTGTGCATGGGTTTTGTACATGGTCTTGGGCATGATGGTTTTCTGCACATGGTATCTTGTAGATCCAGTCAAGGGAACTAGGGTTATGTTCTAATCCAGGGTTAATGGATTGGGATTTATGAATGCTTCGGCATGTATATATATGTATTGTAACATTGAAAGGAACATAATGAAAAATCAATCTAGTAGTCCTGTTTTTGGGATCCATGGGAAAATATCTGTGTATTTGTTTTGTGTTTCTCGCCATTGTATACTTTCTATTTTTTTAAGAATTAATTTGTAGGTAATTTCCTTATAGGGTTAAAACCTACATTTGGTATTAGATTTTTGCTTCAAGGGGACGCCTTTGCTGCTAAGCGGTTTTTCTCAGGCTTGTGGTAGACCATGTTCAGTAGGATATCTATGAGATCGATTCTTGTAGTGAAAGAAGATGACGAGCAATGGAAAGATAAAGATCAAGAAATTTAATGGTTAGAGTTTTCAGTTGTGGAAGCTCAAGATGGAGGATCTATTGGTGGATAAAGATCAGTGGATCACGGTAGAACCGGGTACTAAACCAACGACAATGTCAACAAAAGTCTGGGCAAAGTTAGATCGAAAGGAAAAGAGCACAATACAGTTGTGTATCTTTGATTTAGTATTGTTAAATGTATCAGGGGAAGCTATGACAAAGGATTTGTGGGTCAAGTTAGGGACTTTGTAGCAATCTAAGTCTTTGGTGAACAAATTGCTCCTATGAAAAAAGTTGTATGACCTGAGGATGAAGGATGGAGACTTAGTGACAGAGCATATGAATGCCTTTAATACTATGGTAAGCCAGTTGTTATATGTTGATATAAAAAATTCAGATGAAGATAAGTGCATCGGTTTGTTGTGTTCTCTACCAGATTTGTGGGATATTTTGGTTGTTGCTACAGATAGCATTACAACTACCTTGAAGTTTGATGAAATAGTCTCATCCTTGTTGGTGGAGGATAAGAGACAAAAAAATATGGAGAGCTAGAATTGAGATGCCTTGTTTGTACAAGGACGGTCCTAGAACAGAATAAAAAATAAGTCCTCGAGTGGGAGATCTAAATCTCCAGGAAAACCTATAAAGGTGTGCTAGAAATGTGGAAAGGAAGGGCACTTTAAAAAGGACTGTAGATCTAAAGCTCCAGAGAAAGGAAATGGATCTGATGATGCTCCTTTTTGCAGAGGAGAAAACCACGAGAGATGAAGGTGGGATGTGTACTTGACTTCTTCTTCAAGTAAACATGTAGACCATGAGGCATGGTTGATTAACTCAGGTGCATCCTTTCACTTCACTCCCCATAGGGAGTGGTTCTGTGAGTATGAGAAATGTGATGGTGGTGGTGTCTTCTTATGGGACAACAGGAAGGTTAGAATTGTCGAACGCGGAAAAGTTAAGCTAGAGTTGCAAGGTGAAAGAAATTTGATTTCTATAAACAAAATGGATGATGCAGGTGTAAAAATAGTGTTTGAGAAAGATACCTGCAAGATGGTTTGGGGAGCACTAGTATTGATGCAGGGAGTTCAGATTAGAACTCTGTACAAGATTCTGAGTAGTATTATTATTGATGGGTGCAACATTTATTTGGTTCCTGGAAGTGATGCAGAAAATATAGTGGTCTCTAGAGAAAAGACCATGCTATGGAATCAAAGGCTTGGACATATTGGAGAGAAAGGCCTTCAAATACTTCATGGTAATGGTATGGTAGAAGGTATGTCTAATTCCTCTCTAAATTTCGATTTATGTGAACATTGTGTATATGGGAAGCATAATCGGGTGAATTTTTCCTCTAGTGATAACAGGGAAAAAGGATATTAGAGATTGTGCACATTGATGTGTTTTGACCTGCGTCGGTTCCATCACTGGGTAAGTTTGTGTACTATATATCATCTATAGATGACTTCTCAAGGAATACATGGATATATTTCCTTGGGAAGAAATTTGAAGTCTTTGACAAGTTTAAATAATTTAAGGCTATAGTGGAAAACCAAACAGAGAAGAAGATAAAGGTGTTGAGGATAGATAATGGTGGAGAGTTATGTAAGAAGGAATTTGAAGAGTTCAATAAGAAGTGTGACATAGAACAGAAAAATACTATTGCGTACACACCTCAGCAAAATGGAGCTGCAGAAAGAATGAACATGACGTTGATGGAAAATCCAAGAAGCATGCTCAGTGGTGCTGAGATAGGACAATAATTTTGGGCAGAGGCAGTGTAGACTGCATGTTACCTGGTCAACAGATCACCTTCATCAGTGTTGGAGGATAAGACTCCACATGAAGTGTGGAGTGGTAAGAAACCCTCTCTTTCACATCTAAGGGTATTTGGCTGTGATGCATATGTACATGTTCCAAAGGAGAAAAGAACCAAGTTGGATAGTAAATATGAAAGGTGCACATTTATTGGGTATAAGGCTAATTTAAAAGGTTATAATATTTGGAACCTAGAAATAAGGAAGGTTGTGTACAACTGAGATGTGGTGTTTAAAGATATGAAATATGTTATTAAACATGAAGTCCTACCAAAGGAACCTGAGAAGATAGAGTTTTAGCCAAAGGAGAAGAATCAAACAATACAGCAGAACAAGAATCAGAAGATGAAGATCCATAAACTCCAGTTCTGAGAAGATCAGTTCGAGGAAAAAGGTAGACAGAAAGGTATAGTCCATTTGATTTCTCTTCAAATTTGTCTTTATATATTACTCATGATGATCCTAGAATTGTCAGGAAGGCAATAGATTCAGAGAATGGAAAACTCTGGAAAGAGGCCATGGTTGATGAAATGACATCTTTGGAAAAAAATGAGGCTTGGGATCTGGTGGAGTTGTCGGCTGGAAGGAAACCCATTGGAAGCAAATGGGTGTCTAAGAAGAAGATGAATCCAAAAGACAAGGTGGAGGAATACACAACTCGGTTAGTAGCAAAATGTTATATTTTTTCTCTTGTTGAAAAGGTAGCTTCTATTATATTACTTTTATTTGTTGCTACTACTTTTGATTTTGAGGTAGAATAGATGGATGTGAAGGAAACATTTCTTTAGGGAGATTTGTAAGAAAATATCTACATGAAGCAACCTGAAGGCTTTGCGGTGAAGGGAAAGAAATAACTGGTATGCAAGTTAAAGAAGTCTTTGTATGGGTTAAAATAGTCACCAAGGATGTGGTATTAGAAATTTGATACATATATACAAGGACTTAGCTTCACTACAAGCAAAGAGGATCATTGTGTGTATTTTAAACTAATTGGTGACCGTGTTGTTTGTCTGATCTTATATGTGGATGATATGTTGTTGGTTGGAAATGACAAAGAAATTATCTAGTATTTGAAGACCCAATTATCCTCCAAATTTGACATGAAGGATCTTGGTGTTGCGAACTATATTTTGGGCATGGAAATTAAACGAGATCAGGCAAAGAAGAACCTTTGGTTAAACTAGAGGAAGTATGTTTAATATGCAGGATAGTAAACCAATGAAGGTTCCTATTCCTGTAGGTGTAAATTTATTTGTTGAATAGTGTCCAAAGACACAAGAAGATGAAGAGGACATTTCTCATGTTCCATGCGCAAGTGTAGTCGGTAACCTGATGTATGAAATGGTTCATACTAGATTAGACATTGCACATGCAGCGAGAGTATTGAGCAAGTTTATGTCAAAACCAGGGAAGGAGCATTGAACAACAGTGAAGTGGGTTTTCAGATCTTTGTGTGGCACTAGTGATTATGGTATGTGCTACCAAGGAAGATCAGGATTGGATATATTTTTGGACATCCGTGGCTTTGTTGATGGAGACTATGATGGAGATCTAGATTAGAGAAGATCTACAAGTGGGTTTGTGTTTAACCTATTTGGAGGTACATTCATGGATGAGAAAGAGACAGTCTATAGTGGCACTTACAACTACAGAGGAAAAATACATGGAAACCACTCATGCAAGAAAGGAATTTGTTTGGTTGCAAAGGTTGTGTTCAAGTATGGGGTGAGTACAACGAGATATAAGGATAGACTGTGACAACAAAAGTGCAGTTTTCTTGGCAAAGAACTTCAATATCAATTTGTGAGGGATATGGTTGAGGACAAAAAGTTGTTGCTGGTAAAGGTGGACACTTTGAAGAATGTTGGAGATGTGTTGATGAAGTCTGTGAGCACTGAGAAGTTTTCTTGGCATAGAGAAATAATAGACATTGCAAGGCTAAACCAATGACTAAGCTCTCCTGTGACCTCCTGTGTGGAAAATAAAACAACAAGTGGGATAATGTTGGGTGTGTGTTATATTCTTTACACAACTAGCCTCCCTTGTTCGTTGTGTCGGGCGCAGCCCCCCATTATCGGGGGCTTTCAAGGGGGAGGTAGCCCCCCTTTACGGGGTCCGAGGAAGTGCCCCAAGAATTTTTTTTAGACCCTATATTAGGTGGGCGGACCTACCTATGGCTTTGTGCATGGGTTTTGCACATGGTTTTGGGCATGATGGTTTTCTACCCATGGTATATTATAGATCCGGTATGGTTATGTTCTAATCCATAGTTAATGGATTGGGGTTTATGAATGATTCAACATGTAGATATATGTATTGTAACATTGAAAGGAACATAACGAAAATCAATATTCTTGTCCCGATTTTGGGGTCCAGATGAAAATCTATGTGTATTTGTTTTGTGTTTCTCGCCATTGTATATTTTCTGTTTTTTTTAAGAATTCATTTGTACAGGGTTAAAACCTACAATAGGCTTCTAGGATTATATATGGATTCATTATAATTATTATTATATGATAGAACCTTCTTGGGATATTTGTTTCAAGAACGAAAAATATTTTCTCCTCCTCCACCAAGTCAACTTCCTAATGCTTCAATTCAACCTCAAACAATTTAACAAGTCGGCCTTAAACAACTTGACAAGTTGGCCTTATGTTTTTTTTTTTCTCGGTAAAAACTAATTCTATTAAGAAAACGTATAGTATAGTAAGAAGTTACAGCCATGAGAAACAAGAACACAAGCAGCCGGAAAGGATAGGAAATCCACCTCGGCTCCTAGAAGTGAAGAGAAGAGAGAAGAACAGAGCAGGAAGTAACTAGAAGAACCGGAGAGCAAAAACAAAGCATATGATTCTACCCAACATGGGAGGAATCAACTATTCGGAATTTTTTCCCTTTCTTTTTACCAACTTTGACCCATTCAGGAGGGCACTGCTGAGCTGGCATGATTTGCAAACTGAGCTGGGTTGATTGAGAGGTTTCCTTGTCTGAATCCGAGGTGGAGGATTCATGATTCCTTTTCTGAGAGATTGGCTGGACAGACAAATCCTCAGGGTCAGCCGAGGGCGGATCCTGCGCCATCTTGGTCTCTGTTCCTTCCTCATTCTCCTCCTCTTCATCCGAGCTGAAATCAAAATCATCCATGGGGGGAGGGTCATGAGGCTTCCAACTTTTGGATTTCTGCTTAGGATTTGCTTTCTTCTTTTGGGCAGGCATCGAGGGACAAGAGCTCTGAAGGTGCCCTATGAGATGGCAGTTGCGGCAGCGGAAGGCTGTATTCTCGTAATCCAAGTTCTGAGTCCAATGAAAGTCTCCAATTTTGAGATTGATCTTGTCCGGAAGACCTTTGCTCATGTCTATTTCTGCACATATTTTGGCAAAGGTGTATAGGCCTTTTTCCCCTCTAGAAATGTCTGTGTCTAGGAAGCGGCCTAGAGAGTTTCTGATCCCTTGGAATACCGCAAAGTGCCATAGATGCGCTGGGAGATTAGGAAGTCTGACCCAGATTGGGAGCTTGGTGATGATTGCCGTAGATGGATCGAAGTCTGGGAACCAGGGGGTGAGGAATACACCTGCTGAGCCCCAAAACCAAGGCCCTACTTTTAGAGCTTTTTGGTAGTCCTCCTCAAAAGCAAACACCGTAATGAAAAAGCCCTTTGAGCATAACAGAACCTTGCAATTGTTGGTCCAGTTAGAGTGGATCCACTGGTAGAAGTCTGCTGTCCGTGGCCATAGCCCATTGAACCTACAAATAATGCCATGCTCTGCAAACTGTTGGGTTTGCTCATCCAGTGTTGGATGCACTATTCCAATGGAGGGGGTCTCCTCAAGTTTGTCCACCAGAAAAGGTTTGGGAGCTTGAACTGGTGGAACTGTCTTTTCCTGCTTCGATGTATGGACAGCATCCTTGTATGAAAATGCCTTGGCTGAGGATGACTATCCTACCGCTTCCCCTCTCAAATGAAGGGCAAAGATAATGGAGGCATTTCTTTTAATGTTGTAGAAAGAAAGGGGGTAGAGATCCTCCAGTTGTTTACCTTCGTCGAGAAGTCGTTGAGCTGCAGAGGGAATTCCCAGCTTGAGTTCCAGCGCATGCTTGAGGTCCCTCATGAGATCCTGAGAGCATACCCAATGTAGCAGAGTTTTGCCTGAGAGGAGCTTGATTTGGATCTGAAACGAGGCAGAAAGATCAGAGTTCCTCTTTCCTCTGCAGATCTGAGACGAGACGAGGTCGGAGCTTTGCTGGGCTATCTTTTTCTGAACTTTCCGCAGGGGCACAAGAGGAGAAGATGGGAGAGACCCATCGTCATTGAGTTTGTCATTGCTTTCCGCTTCATAAAGCTTCCAGATGGACCATCCAGGAAGATCCAGGGATTTGAGGGGTTTCTGAAGATTAAAAACAGAGTATTGGTTATTCTTAAGGGATAGAGGAAGTAGAAATAAGGCTGAGCAAGCTTCCAGATCATAGAATGTCTTCCTAGTAGCCGCCACCTGAGGAAAAGCATGAGTAAAATCTCCCTGATCGTCCTTAACCCTTGCGTTTGCAATCTGCAAGGGGCGCCTGGTGCGAGTAGCCGCCATAGATGGCTGCAATCTGGCTGCCTCAACGACCTGGACGAAGCATAAAGGAGAAGTGGGGGCATTCAGAAGAAAATGAAATACCTACCGCTCACCGGTGAAGGGAGAAGCCAGCGTATTAAGGGTGAAACGCGCGTCTCCACCAACATTAGAGCCGAGCAAAGGCCAAATGGCGGCCGAGAGAAGGGAGGTTGCGTCAAAGAAGTTAGGGTTCATCGTTCAGCCGCTCTGCTTTCCCCCAAGTTGGCCTTATGTTGAAGATTCAAACCACTATAAATACACAAGTAAATTTGGCCTATTGAAGGGTAAAAAGACATGTGATCTATAGTGTAGAAGTAAGAAGAAAAATAAAAGAAAAGCCTATCCTATGCCTAGAAGATAAGCAAGCCAAGCGAAGGACTGAAGCTAGTGATCCTCTATCAAAAGGTGCAAATTTTTCTGGAGTAATATAGGGTCAAAAAATATAGGAGACCGAAAATTGCAAGAAAGATGAAGAAAAAAATAGAAACTCTAATCTTGATACTTATCAGTTTGAATTAGTTATGGAAGCTTGACTTGGTGGAGTAAAGGAGGTCACTTATCTTTGTCTAGGGTCATGGTGTTGCACTCAAAATTGTCACCTTGACATTCTGCAATCCGTGTGATTCCATTACCACTCATACTTTCCTCCTTTGCAAGTCTTGAGTCTCAGTTCCTCATATCAAACCTTGAAAATAAGAGAAAGCCCTCAAAAGTCTCTAAAACTCTGGTTCCACACTTTCTCTTTGCATTACCTGTGGTCCCACACCTAACGGTCATGTATCTTGCGCACCTAACCGCTCTGTCTCTGTGTTATGGGTGTGGACCCCTGTAAAAGTTAAAAGGCACGAGTATATTCTAAAAACTCACTTTGAGTCATTTCTAGAAGCTTCTGGTAGGAATCTTCAGGTGTTAAGTTCGCGCTCTTAAGGTTCATGCATCCCATACCTTAAGGAGCTAACCCCTTGATGTGAGGAGCTTATCCCTTTGAAGGAGGATTCTA
>APFE031158893.1:0-14396 GCA_000404065.3 Pinus taeda | reverse complement strand
GTTATTATCTGAATACATCTCATTTGGGATTCGGAGTTTGATTGTTAGGTTGGTTTCTGAACTCGTTGTATTATAGCTTAACAGTTCATCTCTTGGAACGTGAATTTGATTACATTGAATATCAGCATATTCCAAGACATTTAAATACATTAGCAGATGCAGTTTCTTTTTGTATGATAAATAGACATTTGCAGTAATCAAAACAGTAAATTTAAAAGCATTCAATAACGCATTACACGAGATAGCTAGTAATAATGGTATATCATAGCATAGAAGAAGTGTGTCAAAATATACATTGTCTTCGATCATAGGTTGAAAAACACCTTATGATCGGCAAAAATGATAATACAAAAATAACAAAAATATCATGTGATTCTACAAAATCGATCATCCTATCCCTGGTGATGATCACGATAAGAAACCACTGCTCGGGCCACCCTACATAGGAACCTCCTAAAAGGTCCTGGTACCCCAATCACATATCTCTGTAACCTAAGTGGAATATCATCTATGCCCGTCTCTACAATATCTACTGTCAAGCGCTCTACATGATTCTCCAAGTCGGTCAGGATCTCTATAGATTGGTCCTATAGGGCTAGTACTGCTGCAGCTGGGTGTCTCCTCTCATAAGGTTGGAGAGCAGATGATCGTCGTGGACCCACATCTGCATTTAAAACTTTTAATTGTCAGTTTTGGACGATTTAAAAATAAAATATAAAATAATTAAAACTTAGAAAGTGTTGAAAATGATTTTTACCTGAATCATCCCATTGCTCTCCTGGTGGAAGAGTCATGTATGGGTCACCACGATAATCCATCTCGGCATATGGAAAATCCTGAATCACAAAAAGTTGGTTGTTCAACCAAAGAAAATACTCAGGCGGAAATTGAACAACCTCTGAGCCCTCATCAGGGTGACGGGCCATCAAAGCAATCCAATGCATTATCCTAGTCTCTCGAGGAACACCAGCATCAACAGGAATATGTTGTGGGGCTAACAGGGGATCCTCTCTAGAGAAAAGCTAATAACGATAAAACCGTATCCAAAGTTTTTGAACTGTCCATTCTTTGCTCTCGTTAGTTGGCCTTTCACATTTGCCAACACAACCTTGCACCAGTTGAATATGGTGCCTCGATAATAGTCTACAGCCATCTGCATCTAGGATCCAGTAGCCACATGCAATGCTGCACTCCTGCATAGCCTAGTAACAGTGAATGCAATGACCTTAAGTTCAGGACGGTCGATAGTTTTAATATCAATCCATTTTTCCTTTGTTTGATCATTGCAAAACTCCAATCGGAGACTAGCGACAGACTGGCCACCTGGCCTAGTCCCAAAAAGAGATAATTGTTTACCTCTCTTGGGCAAACCAGTCAAAAAATATATGTCCTCTAGCTCGATTTCGAGCCAGTGGCCACCAATCATGAAACACTAGTCCTGTATGTTCCATCTATCTACCAGCCATTGCAAGAGGTCTACTTGGGCCCTCATGCCCGGTATGGCCCAGAACTTAAACAGTGTGCATGCTCTCAATGCCAGTATTGTGGGCGGATGATTTATTGCGGAAAGATCCACATCCTCATGCTCGCCTTCTCACCAAATAAGCATTTTGAGTGTCCTATAATGCAAAAAAGACATGTTAGAACAATTTAGTTTGAAACATTTTGGGCAAAAAATGGACAAATTTAAGTTTTTAAAATCCATTTCGCGGGGTCTGCACCTACTGCTTAGAAATAGTGCATAGGTTCGCATGCGTTGTAATCAATAGGTGCAGACCCACGACTTTTTTCTTTGTAGAAAAAAGTCGGGGTCCGCATGGGCCACATGATGCACCTGCGAACCCCTGCGGGCGATTTTCTAAACCAATTTCTCCTCCAAAAATCAAATTTAAAGCCTAAAAATTAAATGTAAACGGAAGAAATGCAAGATAAGGAGGATGTGAATTACCTGGAGTTGATGGTTTTCGATTCCAACAGATGGATTTTCCAGAACCTTCACAGGAACTTTCTTACCCAAAAGCTCTCACTTCTCACTCTGAAATCAAATGGTAAAAATGAAGCTAGAAAAGCCCTTTTTATAAGTTTTTTTGAATAAATGAATTTTTAATTTATTTATTTTTCACTTTAAAAAAGGTAAATTTTTAATACATTTTTATTTATCTTAAACAGGTATGAGTAATGTTTTGAGTTTTTGTACAAAATATTGGATTTTTTTGGGAAAATTGATCAGTTTTCAACAAAGAGCATACTTTTATCACTTTTTTGGACTAATTCAAGATTTACGAAAAAACGAAACATTGGAGTCCTCTTTAAGCTCTTTTCTGACTCGTAAAATATGAAAAGATTGCCAAGTTTTTCCCTTTTTAACTCGTTAAATGGAATTAAAAGGGCGGTCCACTTACAACTCTTTTCTAATCGTATAAAACATGAAAAGATCACCGGACTTTTGTTGTTTCAAGTTCGATATTGGTTATAAAATGATGTGTCTTCGATCACTTTTTTACTTTTTCGGATCGAGGCCACTATTATGAAAAGTACTCCTTGATCGTAATGGTCAAGTGGTTCTCTCGAGTATTATTTTATACTTTTTCAGGCTCGAGGGACATAAATTTACGAAAAAGGACCCCCATGGAGTTTTATTAAGTTTTTCTTCTGACTCCCTAAAATTGAAAAACACTGAGTTTTCCTATATTGGACTTGTTAAAATTTAACAGTAAAGGACCTGTTCAATTTTAAACAAGAACGAACCACTCCTTCTTAGGGTTCGAATTTTAAACTGAGTTTGACTCATCCGAAGGATGAGCTTATAAACAAGCAAATGTTATCCTCCTCAAGCTTGTCAAAAATAAAGAGGTACTTGCCAAAAATGGTGGGGGAAAAGAGAGAAAAATGAACCTGTTTGTTACACTTTGTTTTTTGGAAAAGCCATTAACCACTCTTGAACACGACACTTTTTGTTCACCTAGGTTGGGAAATCCTTTTCCTAACAGTTAATCAAACCACATTGAAAGCCTTCAGTTGGTTTTTGGGTATTAGCTTTGGGTCAATTGTCACCAAGCCATCTGCAGTGTTGTTATGTGTTCAAGAGATCAGTTTAAACAAACCATTCATCTGCAAAATATCTGTCATCCATTTTGACCATCCCTGAGTCAGTCCTTGCCGATATATTTCTTCAAAACTTGATCTATGATTTCTTTTTGTGGGCTTTCCTACGACGGATCGCTTTCTATCAACATCAACTCATTATCTAGGAAGTTGATCTAGAAATCGTCAGTACCTTGAAATCATCATGCCCTAATGGCATATTTCTCGCCTTCGATGATAGGTTGCATCATTAACCTTCGATCAAAGGATTCTATGACATGTTCGACTTCGACTCATTTATTCACATTTCATGGATTGTACTGAGTACTTTGAGAGCCATTGACATTACTGGTGGTTTCTCTCACACTTGTTAACAATTTACATCATTAACTGGTCATCAAGTGGTTTCTACCATGTTCGAATTTGACACATTCATTCACATGGATAGAATCGTACTAGTTCGAGAAGCAGGAATCAAGACCCTAGATCTAGTTTCTACCATCCAGGCTGTGACAATTTTTTTTATTCATTATACAGTGGACTATTCATAAATAGATGGTTGCGCCCATACTGTGTCTACATATGTCTATACTCTTAATGTATTACAAAATCATTCCTGTATCAAAACAATTTTGTCAGTTTTCTAGTCAGCTTTGATCTGAGTATGGGAATGCCTACCTCAGCGATGATATGTTCACATATATGTATTTTGCATTGAATGTTTTTATAGGTTCTGACTGGTGTGTCCATAGGATGATCCTTGAAATGATAAAGTACTTCACTCTTCATAAATGACAGACTCTATCTTCATCTATTACAGAATTTGCACTTTAGGGGGAAATTTGTTGCACTCAAAATTATCACCTTGACATTCTGCAATCTGTGTGATTCCATTCCACTCATACTTTCCTCCTTTTCAAATCTTGAGCCTCAGTTCCTCACATCAAACCTTGAAAATAAGAGAAAGCCCTCAAAAGTCTCTAAAACTTTGGTTCCACACTTTCTCTTTGCACTACCTGCGGTCCCGCACCTAATGGTCATGTCTCTTGCACACCTGACCGCTCTGTCTTTGTGTTATGGGTGCAGACCCCTGTAAAATTTAAAAAGGTGCAAGTATATTCTAAAAACTCACTTTCAGCCATTTCTAGAAGCTTCTGGAAGGAATCTTTAGGTGGCAAGTTCACTCTCTTAAGGTTCATGCATCCCATACCTTAAGGAGCTAACCCCTTGATGTGAGGAGCTTATCCCTTTGAAGGAGGATTCTATCCCTTCATAGGTGGACCTGTAACCTCCTTCCCTACACTATAAAATGAAGCATTGGGCTAGTTACTGAGGAGGTTAGAAGCTGAATATTTTTGAGGTGAAATGCTGTTGGAACTTAGTCTTCTTAGTTGAGTTTCTATGAGGAAAGATTACATACCTCTATGATCTCATTTGGAAGAGTGCAAGGCTTGTCAAAGTAAAGGAAATCCCTATTTCGGACCCCAGGAAGAGCTTGTTCAACATCAAGGCTGAAAAGGTTGTAAGGTTCTTCTACTTCAAAGTTAATACAAATAAGTTTGTTTTTCTCAATAAGTTGTTGATTTATGGTTTATTTTATGGATTCCTTGATCACCATAATAGACATGATTTATGATATTTTCTATGCAGGTGCTATTTGATGTTTGCTTGTTTGTGATTGCAAGTTCTCAAAGGTAACTCTTTCAAAGAATTGGAGGATGGCAACTACGAACAAGCATTGGATCTGAGGTAGAGCCTTAACACCTTTATAGTATTTATTTATAAATCGTATGTGTCTAGAGAAAGATAGATTTATTTGTCTATTTGTTGCTAGACTATCTTCTGATACTACGGAGATCGGTCTTGTCCGCAAAGAGCCAACACATGGTTGTCTCAAATTGATCTGAATCTACTAGTGAAAGAGTATGACTAGGTTTTCCCCTTGTTTGCGGTTTTTTACTAGATGAGTGCCTGCATCTTGTGTCCTCTTTTGTTTGTGATATCCATTGATTGGCATAAGTCTTGATGATAAGAACAAGATAAATCAAAACAAAGAAATAATAAGTAAATATCACAAGATGGATGGACTCTATAATAAAGGAACAAGAAATACAACAAAATGGTGTGATTACTCACTCAAGAGGAAGTATTAAAATTTTAGGGAAATGATGAAAATGATCTCCTAGAATTGAAGGGAACTATGTATTCCTAGAAAGCTTGCATCAATTAGGGATTCAATCAAAGAATAAAAGGCCCAAATCCTCCTACTTTACTAGACCAAATTCGAAGACTATGAAGTTCGGCAGAAATACAATAGCATTTGGCATCTCAATTATGTTTGGGAAACAAGTTCTAGGGGTTTCTATATGGGAATTTATACCATTTGGAATTCTTCTATTTTAAATTTAAATCAAGTTAGGTGTTTTAATCATTGGTTAGTGACAAGTTTCTCTCATCTCTCATATAACACTCTTGCAATGTAGTTAATCTTTATGTGCCTCTAATTTATCATGAGAAAGTAGAATGTTGGAAATTCGTAATGGAGTTAAGGGATTAATATTTTTGTTCAAATTACATTGTAGCAAGAGACTGAGTAAAGTGGGGGGAGATGAGGGTCGATGTTTTGGGATCCAATCATATAGAAAATGGAGAACCCCATTTCATTGCTTGATTTAGTGAATATCTTGGTTGAAAAAAGAAAATTTACATGGACCAATAGATGTCTCAACCCTAGACACATTAAGCTAAATCAATTATTGGTATGTAGTTCCTTCACAGAAAATAACATCTCTTGTTCTTCTCAAATTATATCTTATGTTGGATCAGATCATTGAAACATCACCTTTTCTATGATTAAACAAGATGATTATGGTCCTCTTTTTTTCTTCATTTCAATAATTTTTTGTTGTAAGCCCCCTCCTTCGTCGCCTTGTTTCTTGAGTTTGGAGCAAGTGGGTGGTTGGTTCATTGATGCACATCTAGGAACAAAATATTAAAAATATGAAGCTCACTCTAAAGGTTGGGATGAGGGATTGACATCAATTAGTGAGTAAAGAGATCAACTACCTCAAATATAAACTAGGGGGAACTCAAAGGCTAATGGAATAGGAATAAGTAACTCCCTCTTTAATGATTGAATAAAAATAAACCTTTTAATGCTACAAATCTACAATGAGGAAAGAATAATAAAAATGGAGGTAAAATTCCAAGAGTTTTTTTCTCTAATTATGGGATATAAACACTAATTTTTTTCACAAACAAGCTAAAGTACAACACTAGTGTAACAATGTCAAGGAAAAACGGGGAGGTTGGAGTGAGAGGGGTAATAATCAACCTCGAAGAAAAAATATAAGTAAACTATGCTTGGGGACTCGGGGTCACCTCTAACAACCAAGTGGAAGCATTAGCACTATGTTCGTAAAATGGTGTCAACTCCTTGAACATAGTGGGCGATTCCAAGCTAATCATTTAAAATTGTATTAGGATTCTCAGGAATGGCTCCCATCTAGTAGATGAAACTTCCACAATCATGTTAAGTATAATATATCTATTAAAAATATTTGATAAAGTTAATCTATTCCATGTGCTACGAGCCAACAACTAGATGGCATACATTTAGGCAAATGTAGGGGTTATATTAGGACTTGGTGTAGTATGCATAAATCACCACATAACATTATGTCCCATCCCTTAACCGATGGCTTCAAGTTGATGTTGTACATTGGGGGTACGGGTCGACAAAACATTATGGGAGTAGTTAAGGAGGCCAACTCCCCTAGGCGCCTCTGCGTGTGGTAGTTATGTTGGATGGCTACCCAAGGTACCTTCGCTTCTCGAATATTGGGATGGTAGGTGGTATTTTAACTCACAGTTGTGGTGCCATCAGACAACACCTTATGTGTGATGACAGGTGTGTGATGAGGCATCGAGTTCAATCCAATTTGTACAATATAACAGTTTCAACAAGGGAATATATCACCATTGCCGCGAGCTTTTGGTCTTGGATAGGGGGAAACATGGAAGGTATAGCAATTGATACGACCTTGCACTGTTCCACATTTATGAAAGATAGGCTGGAGCGGAATGTCGGGGTGGATCAGGTCGTTATATACCTCAGCTGGCTCCGGTCAGTTAATCACAAGATCTTCGCTATGCAGAAGTGGATTGCTACAAAATGTCATCAGCAAGGAATTTCAGTAGGGGTGGTTCAGGTTATGGGAGCTCGAGGTATGGAAATGGCGATGGGAATGTTGGTATTGAGATCTTGATTGAGGGCTACTACAAGCATGTGATAAAGGAACTCATTAAAGAATTAAATGAGAATATGGTGGTCATTTATGCTCAGTTGTCTGTACTGGGTAAAGACTAGGAGCTTATGCAAAAAGCAATTGAAGGTCAACGAATGGACGTTTTGAGCGTACAACAAAAGGTTGAAAACATAGAAATCAAGGTGGAGAAAACTACAGTGGGAGTCTTAAACGAGGTGTTTGGGGTTAGAAATCCCTCAGCCACCAATGATGGTTGTGGCGAGGATGCTGCTGTGAAGGTTTTGGTTGGTGACGATGATGAAGTTGATGTTTTTGCTACGAAGATTCAAGGAGAAGAAGAGAACAAACCAAAGAAATTGAACACATCTGTGGGTGATGATGTCGAGATAGAAAGCAACTGAAAGTACTTTTATTTTATATATATGTAATACCGTTGTATAGTCTATAATGCCACTTTTTGGAGAATCTATAGCTATAGATTTATAAATAGATCATATGTAAATAATAGGGGTAGCAAGAAGGTCCATAATCATTGTAATGAAAGGAAAGATACAGATAGATCAAGTCTGATTTTGTAAGGGACTTGACCTGTTTCTAGATAGTATAATGAAAATGCTATCTGTTCCCTTAAAAAAAAACAATTTCAAGGAAATCACCACCAATGAAGGACAAACACTAAGTCCAAATGAAAAATTCAAAGAAGTAGAATATAACCCCTATGCCACCATATATACTAAAACTAGGAGCCAAGATAGAATGAGTACAAATATTATAATCCATGTATCATAAGAAGCAAAGACAATGTTTGTCTAATTTAGGTAATATTATAAGAGGAAATCTTGGACATAATCAATCATTTTGAACTTGATAAGGTATCAAGTCTAGATGAATTCAACATTAATTTTTGCAACTATTTTTGGAATATTACTAAGTTTGATTTGGTACAGATGGTTTGAATTATTCAATATGTTAATCATTCCTTGCACCTAAGAGGAGGGACAAACTAATATTTCTTAAGTATAGTCCCAAAAGAGGTTAGTCCATCATCCTTTATATATTCAAGATGAGACCATAGTGCAATGTGTCTTACAAGATTATGTCTAAAATCATTGTTAATATATCAAAAAGTATACTCCATAATATTATTTTGGAAAACTGAGGCGGTTTTGTGAGGAAGAGACAAACTGTGGAAAATATCGTGCTTATACATGAAATTATCCCCTTTCGTAAGAATAATGAGGAGAAGTGGATGATCCTTAAGTTGGGTAAGGAAAATTTCTTTAATTGTTTCAAACATAGCTTCATGTTTGGATTCCTTTACAAGTTTGGGTTTAATATAGGTTTCATTGCTTGGATCTCCACATGTATCAACAATTTATTGGTTTCTCATTTGTGAAATGGGTTCTAGATGCATTTTTTTCTGTTAGGACTTTGCTAGGGTTGGCCCTTATCAACTTTCATGTATATCATCATGGTAGAATCTCTTAGCTAGAAATTGAATATAAATGGTTTTGGTAGCTTATTTCAAGTAGGTATGATTGGTGGAATCAAGTCATTAGAATCTAGGAGTGTGACGTCATTGCCTTGATCAGGTCATAGAAGTTAGAAAAGGTTCACAAGTCTAGAGGATTACCATTGTTGGTTTCCTTCCTTAATCTTAACTAACTTTGTTTCCAAGAAGTAATGAGCATATCAACATTTGGCATGATAGTATCATACGAATGCCTCCTTTATCTCAACATTAAAACCTTCTCACCCTTAAAAAATTGTGGAACAACATGGGTTTTCATATCTTTTGTTTCTCTTTACAGATTTGAATAGGAAATATTTGGATTTCGAATTCTATCATTTGATCTATTTGTTGCAAGTGGATCTGAGCCATATTTTAAGAAAATAAAATTCCTTTTTAGCCATTTTCTCCTTCACAAAAAAAACTAGGGTAACAAGTATCAACCTTTGTTCTAGAATGAGATTCTTTTGAGACCCATCTAATATTGTTTTTGGATTTTGGGCCTGAGCTTCAATCGATTTTTTTTTAAGGAAGTCGAGAGGGTTTTAAAGTTTATTTCTAGATTCAAAATCATTTTATTTATTTTTATTTTTATTTATTTATTTTCATTTTTTATTTTTTGCACTGAGGAGCTAACTTGTTTACTTATAGGCGAGGGTTTTTATACACCGAATCCATTTGAAAATTTTGGAAAATTTTATTCAATATTTTCATGGGGTTTTGCATGAGGGAGTCGAGGGCATAGAAACCCCTCCTCTCACAAATTTGAAGAGGGTTTTCAAACAATAATTTTGGCATAAATTCATTTTTCAAATTTATCTTGGATTGTGTGAGGGTTTATAGAGCTAAATTCATGATTAAACTAACTCTTTTTGTAGTAATACAAGAAGCTTGATTTTGGGATGTCATAAGCCCTTTGGGGTTCTGATTTTGTTTGTTTATTTTTCAAGGGATAAATCCTAATTTTTGTAATGACCACCTTATGATTCAAGGAGGATTTTAAAACTACTTTTCCATTAAAAATTTGTAGGCTCCTATGGTTTTCAACTCACATATTTTGTGTCATTTTATTTGCATCTAATAGTGGGTAAATTTAGAAAAAAATGGGGCAATTTAAACTTATAGAATACATTGTTGTTGTTTCTCCTTGGATGCGTTGGTGGGGTTGAAATTATATTCTCTATAACTAGTTGTTCATGGGCCGAATTTATCAGCTCCATCCTTTTGCTTTTCCTCAAGTGATCTGCTCTCTTTATACCAGAGAGTTCCTCACGCTATCAGTCCACCTATGGGTGCTTACTTGACCAATAAGGTAGGTAGGGAGAGGGTCAGTGGGCCTATTCTCACATTGTCAATCCAGGAGGCTAAGGTTAAAGGAATAAGATTGATGGCGGATGCAGGGATCGATGGTGGAGGGGGGCGCATGCTAGAGTTAAAGGAATAGGCAAGGACCAATGGTGGAGCCATGTAGAATAAGATTGATAGTCGAGGCAGGGATCAATGGTGGAGGCATGCAGAATAAGGTTGATGGATGAGGCAGGGATTGATGACAGAGGTGCACGGCTAGGGTTAAAGGAACATACAAGAATCAATGGCAGAGGCATGTAGATTAAGGTCAAGCTGAGGCAGGGATCATTGATGGAGGCATGCGGCTTAGGACCTAGCATTAAAAGAATAGATTGTATTGCGATTTTGTTTAATAAGGCATTGAGATTTAGTTTTTTCATTTTTTATTTAGTTTTATTTATTTTTGCTTAAATTTTTTGTTTTTTTTTGTATTTTGTTTTTAATTTTAAAATTTTTAACTTTTTCCCCCCGAACTGGGTGTGAGGTGGATGACAGACCCATTAAGGGGGTTATTATGACAAGTACAGACAAAGTTAATGCCACCACCTCCCACATACTCGAAGCACAGGGCACGGTGGTGGTCAATATGATTATGATAAGATGAAAGAAAGAAGGTGGCATACACATGCATAAGAGGGGGTTGATAGCAAATAGGTTAACAAGAGGGAGGGAGATAACGAAGAGGAGACATCAACGAAGGTGGCACAACATTTTCTGGAAGGCAAAGAAACACAATGATCCCAAGCGTTGGTTAATGGGTATGTTCTTTGTCTGCCCTTCATTATGCTCCCCATCGTTTCGTTTGTTGAATTGGGATTGCATGAGGGCAAGGGGTTGGGGAGAGGGAGAAATTGGGGTTGTGGGAATAGCTGGGAGGGGAACGGTGACGAGAGTCATCGTAGCTGCAGAAGCTTTGCATGGATATTCCTCTGCTTAGGCAATGCATTCTCATGCATGGGATCTGTTGGGGTTTCACTTTGCTTTGGAATTCTCCTCTCGTGCATGGGGATCATAAGGCCAGGGAGGGAAGGATGTTGGATGAATGAAACTTGTTTGTTCATCTCCTTGGAAAACCTAAGGGGAAAGGGTAGGGTAGTGACAATTGTTGTAGAGGTAATTCTAGTCTGTGTCCTAGAACGAGGCAAGAAGGCTAGGGCTCTGTGGAGGTTGGGGGCCATGAGGGCGGACACAAAGGTCTCGAGGGGAGTCAGTAGGAAGGAGGGTGTCTGTGACAGGAGTCCTCCAGAACTGGGGAATTGGTATGCTAGGAAATTCGGTCAAGTTGGCTTTTGATGGATGTGGGAGCGGGGAAAGGTTCGTAAAATAGGGGAGGGACACTTGGTTGAGGAAGGGGCCTAGAAGACGGGAGGTCGGGGTGAGCAGAGGAAAGAATGGAAGAGATGCAGTTAGGGGGACAGGGGACGAGGTCAACCAACAAGGGGCACTGGGGAGAAGGAGCGGGGATCCTTTTGACTGGGCTTCTAGGTATTTAGGCCTGTGGGAGGCCATGCAATTTGTGACCAAATTCATGGCCATTATTAACACATTGTAGGGGGAATGCAAGGGTGTCCGGGGTGACTTAGGTGGGGGTCTTTCATGCTCAGGGGCTTTGAACAGGCTACATGGAGGGAAGAAATGTTGGATGAACAGAACCAGTGGATGTCGAAATTTATGAAAATAATGGTTTGGAATTCTTGGTTACTTGTTCCTGAAGCAGGTAACTCCCCTTTGGAGGAAGAAAGCGTTGAAGCTAGTTCTAGGCCACCATCAACAACAGGCTAGAAGGACTTGGGACAACAAAGCAATGGCTCGAGCAGGGAAAGGTAAGGGTAGAGGCAAGAGACTAAGGGAGAGCAAGGTTGAGGCTGAGTCGAGAAATGCTAGAAAACATTGTGGGAGGAAACCAATGGAAAGAATGATCCAGGAAGTGGTGGATGCATATGTGGGTGGCACCAGAGAGGATATTGCACAACCCATTGCAAAGTGGGAGGAGGACATCAACAAATTTGAGAATGAGAGTACAGTGTACGTGGAAGGGTGGAAGTTCCTAGTCCCTGATCTGGGACACACTCACGGTAGAGAAACACAATATAAACAGACTCTACACATATACTGGTTGCTAAAATGCCTCCTAGGGAAGGCGATGGAACAAATCTAGATCAGTCGTTAAGGAATTTCTAGACTACAAGCAGAAATTTCAAAAGATCCAAGCTAAGCTACAGAAACAGGATGGTCGTCTAGGCCCAATTGAGGAAAACTTCTAAAGTGTGTTCTTGCCGACCGAGCTACTCGAATCTAGTGTGAAAGACCTAGCCCCAGGTACCTCGACTGATCTTGAGAATTAGAAGGCTGCAGCCATATTATTTTGCTTAAGTTTATATGTAGATAGAATTTACTTTCCAGTTTGTAGTAGTTTATATATATAGAAAGACACCTCATGGTTGTGGACATGATAATCAAGTATATATAGCTTGGATAGATAGAGTAACTATTTTTTACTACTGGATGGTGTATAATAAGTTTAGGTGGTCAACATACCTAGTTTCCCAACAGGCTGGTTGAGACCACCTGACCAGGATAAGTGGTTGTAACCTACTTGCATATATTACAATGAAAAAAAAGGATCTACCAAGATTTAAAAAGAAAAAATGTGTATACAATTTTAAATTTAATATAATCTAAATCTTAATCTTAATCTAATATTAATCTTAATATTAGTTATTTTAATCTTAATCTTAAATTTAGTATAATCATAAATTCCCTTTTATAGATATTTTGGAGAGAGTGGCATGATTTTTGAGGCAATAAATGCCTTGAAACTTGTCGTTTTCAAAATTCCTTTAGGTAGTGATACATGAAAAAGAAAATCATTAGTGATGTGACACTACAAAGGGTTGCCTATGCATGAGGGACATATCACATGAGAGTTTGGTATCTTGGAGACATGTCACTGGAAGTTCAAGATCCCAACAATATGTCGCGAGATGTTGGCTTTCATAGTGATACATATCATTGAGATAATCAACTTCAACACAATACATGCAACGCCAAATTTAGGGTTTGGTGCATCACTTGGTCAATGGACTCATCATTATTGCATCCCGTTAAATGGGAGCTTCCTAGTTCTATATCATTAAATAAAGAAACTTCAAAGCATTGCATCGCAAAAGAATAGAACTTCTTAATGTTGTATTGCACTACAAGGGAAATTCTAAAAAACCTCATTAAACTTTGTCTAAGTGTTTGCAAGAGGAAAAAATGGTGTATTGATCAGGATCTTGGGGAGAGGCCCTCAAGATCTAAAAGATTGAAATGGATCTTGGGGGCAAGGCCCCCAAGATCTGAAAAATTAAAATTGCCAGAAGAAAAAGAGTAGATTCCCAATAAACAAAAACACAAAGAATTTTTTTATTAAAACAAATAATAACTATAAGGACTACATTGTGGTGGACAATCTGTCCTTTTACAAAATGTGACTTGTTACTTATAGTATTTTTCAGTTACAATACCACGGTTCAATTCCATGGGTGAATGAATATCATGGGTGGATGTCACAATACCACGGGTCAATTCCATGGGTGAATCAATACCATGGGTGGATGTCACAATACCACAGGTCAATTCCATGGGTGAATGAATACCATGGGTGGATGTCACAATACCATGGGCAAATACCATGGGTGAATGAATACGATGGATGGATGTCACTTACAATACCATGGGTGGATGCCACTTACAATACCACGGGTAAATTCCATGGGTGGATGAATAACATGGGTAGATAAATACCATGGGTTGATGCCATTTTCCATTTGGATCATTCCTCCCTCCTTAAGAAGCAATGGTCCCCATTGCGTGAAGTTCCCTCCTGCGAAACCTTTGTTGAATATGAAGAGTCACTAAAGAGAAGGGTTTTATGTGGTTAACCCATAATCATGATGAATGAAGATCCGAGGATAGAGAAACCCTGTAATGTTTGTGACCAACTGTGATACTGACAGTGTGTGGCCTAGCAAATGGACTTTGATGAAGTGTGGGTTTATGGATGACCCATAACCATGATGAACGAAGATCCGAGGATAGAGATACCATGTAATGCTTGTGACCAACTATGACACTGACAATGTGCGGCCTAGCAAATGGACTTCGATGAAGTGTGGGTTTGTGGATGACCCATAACCATGAAA
>APFE031158892.1:4063-49721 GCA_000404065.3 Pinus taeda | reverse complement strand
AGACTGAGTTTCTGCATCTGCATGTACAACTGCTGCTTTATTTGAATGAACTGTAACATTATTGACTTGTTGTTTATAAGATTCTGTTTCAATCTTTTGAATAGAAGCAGGTTTAGAATGATGACTCCACTTGTGTAATTCTTCATGCTGTAGCTTTGTCTCAAGCTGCAAAAACTCCATCTTTTTTTGTGCATTTTGTATACATTTTTGAATGTCAGCAATAATGTCTTTATTGATTATGATTGCGCTATCAGCAGTGGATATGATTAGAGTTATCAATAACTCTAATATTCTTTCAATCTTAGCCATTTTTCTACACCTTAAAAATCCTCCAAAATCCCACAGAAAAATGTCAACTGCTAAATATCTTCAAGTTACACAAGAATGTCTTGTAGCTTAAAGGGAAAAAACCAACCAGAGATATCTTGAAACTATGAAAATTATACAAATATCACCAGAGTCCTTCTATATTTAGCCAACAGTTACCCAAATCCTCTAATATTTTGAAGAAATCCCTCGACTGCTGCAAAATTATCAGCTGCTAAATATCTTCAAGCTACACAAAGAAAATCCTGCAGATGATTTTAATACCATGAAAAACACTATTGTGGAAATTCTTCTTATAATCTTAATACTGCGTGGATGGTGGTTTGCATCATCAAGTGAGCGTGTTGTTGCTCGACAGAGAAAAGATTTATTTCGACATCTTATTAACCAAGAGATCACATTCTTTGATGTCACACGAACAACGCACCATTCAATATTTAAATCAGCGCACATTCAATATTTAAAACAATGCATTCAATATTATTGAATCGTTTCATATATCACTGTATATAACCATGCTACCAGTATATATCATCGTATTATATATATATATATATATATTATATATAATATATATAATATATATATATATATATTATATATTATATATATATATTATATATATATATATATATATATCTATATATATATATATATATATATATATATATATATATATATATATATATATATATTATATATATATATATGTCACTTCAAAAACAGTTCGAATGCAATTTGATACCATGAACCCAAATCAAAAAATTTCGAAGGCTTTTGCAAAAGACAAAAACTTGTCAGTAACTATAGAGATGGTATTGAGTTTGGCACCAACTCCTACACTCTCATGCTAACCATAAATACAGAGAGCAGTTTCTGAAGATTTTAGTGCTTGGGTCACATGAATGAATGCATTTATGGAAATCAGAGGCACCCGACTCCCTAATTCTAGCAGCAACTGCCCACTGAGCGGTATGATGATAACGTGGTATGGTATTCATGGGTTACTGAGTTTATTGATCTTAGCATCTGCCCTGCGAACTGGGTGTTCTCATATTCAAACATAGACACCAGGGGCATGAATTTGTACAAAAAATGACGACAAATATGAAGGAAGATTTATGGGCAGTGGATAGTGACGAAGAAGACCCGGCTCTGTTTCAGGACCTGAAGAAGGCAAGGGAATGGAACAGTTTCCTGCAGGCTTTGTCTGATGAAAGCAACGAATCTCTATCGACAAAATTGGGGAGCTTCTCCAGTTTCAAGTTCTATGTTTCCTCGCAAGCTCGGGAAAAAAAACAGTGATCTACTCAATGCAGACGTTGGCAAGATTGATTATAACTGGCTTCTGACTCCTCTAGGCACCCCACTATTTCCTTTACGAGTCCGAAGAGAAAAGACGGTTCGTATTCCTCGTCAGTCATGCAAACTCGTCCTCTATCAGTCTTCTCCCTGCTGAATTTCTCGGGGTTTTTTCCTAAAGGGTGACCGTTTATGTGAATAGTCGGTGATTCTTTATCTGATATCGAGAGATAAAATACATTTTGAGACTGACGGTATACCAAAAAATTGCTATCAATATGGAGGCCCGTGCAAGAAGATTCAGTGTCATGCAAGAGTGAGTATGGAGATCAAGCAAATCTTAACAACTCTCTTCCGTACTTCTGTGGATCACCTCCTAGTCGATCTCACAATCCATTAATTCATGATGTAAAGTTCATAAATCCTTATGTGGTATGAATAAAAACACTATTCCAGATTCAACCGTTGAAGACCGTTAAAAAATTTACAGACCCACAGACATATGTTAATACGTTTGAACAAAGTTTCGCGGCCATTTATCTATGAAAAAAGAATGAACCTGAATTCTGTAAAAACCAGAAATCCTTGCATTTGTCCACTTGGACGTTATAAAACTCAAAATTTACAGTATTTGAAGCCACGACGTATGATTTTAAAAAAATCGTAGAAAATTCATGAGCTGCGTTCCAGGAGACTTGAGATGCAAGTTTCCGATCAAAACATCTAATAATAGTCGCGAAGTTGCAGTTTCATGTCGGCAAATGGAGAAATAGATAACCAGGGAGACTCCCATGGATAAATTGTCCAAGCTCGAACCTAAGCTCCGATTCGCACAAGTAGCACAGATTTATTGCTACGACTGCAAGATCCACACAGAATAATCAATGGAGGCGTAGCATGAATCAATTCATGCAATGGAGGAATAACTCCCTTTTGAAATGTTTATGACATGGTCTGACTGTCTAGTTCTCTGTCAGGACAGCTAGAGGAGGAGGGATCGGACCCCAGAACCACATTCAAACCACGCATTCAAAACTGAAATGCTCTTTATGCCAAATGTTATGCAAATAGCGTGCCATAGCATTCAAGTTTAATGGCTATTCAAACACATTCAGTAACCCAGGTGAGAATAATCAGGTGAATTGTCAGGCAGCAGAGGCACAGGTGTAATGACGCTCTTTTTCTTTTTAAACGTTTATGACAGTCAGAGAGCGATTATTGTATTCAAAAGAACAGGCAGGCAAAATTAATGGAGCGTTACAGGTAATGAAGACTAGGCTAGCACTATTCAAGGCAGCTCAGACCAGTTGCTCAGGGAATAACAACATCTCATTTTTTTTAACTAAAGGATAAACCCTGAGAAAGAAAACTACACAGGCCACACATCATGGCTCTGATACCATGTTAAACACACATGGGGAGTGAGAACAATAGGAAAGATAAAACATGCAATACAATTTTGATTAACAATTGATATACATTTATAATACATTATGTGACCGTTGGGATTCACATCCCAAGGTCTCTTGGACTGCTTTGTCTATTTCAACTTCCACTCTAACCCATTTAGGATTAGGTGTCCAACAAATATTAAAAATAACATTTTAAATATTAGTTACTATAAATTTATAATAGTTATTATTATAAATAAAAATTATCATTAATCATAATGAATTTGAAAACAATATTAATAATTAAAAAAACTATTAATAACGTTGTTAATACAATATTAATCATGTTTAATAACATCTCTTATTTGATTGATACTATATACATAAGTGGTTAATAAATCCAAGGATTTAATCTCTTTGGTTTATTAATTCCATGGTCATCATAATCGATGTTCTAAAATTGTGGTCAACTTGTAGTCAACCATATTTATTTTAGTGAACTAGGCTTATTTTGGGGTTTATAATTTTTATTTTAGGATTTATATACCTTAGTTTTATAATATCAATCCCTTGGGTTTAATATTATTCCGCTAGGTTTATAACACACTAGGGTTTTAGAATTATTCCATGGGGTTTATTATTCCCTTGGGTTTATAATATCAATCCCTTAGGTTTATTAATGTAAGGGTTTGTGTTCCTTGGGTATAATATTATTGATAGAGTTTATAATATCAATACTAGGGTTTAATATGTATCCCCTAGGTTTATTATCATGGTCAACCATGGTCCAATGTCACACTGTAACAAAGATTGTCTAAATATGAAAATCAACCATGGTCTAACGTCACATTGTGCTGAAGATTGTCTCAATATGAAAATCAACCATGGTAAACCATGTCTATATTTTGGTTTATAATATTTATCTTAGGTTTTATATGCATTGGGTTTATAGTATTTATCCCTTGGGGTAAATATTATTCCCTTGGGTTTTTAATATTAATCCATTTGGTTTCTAATATCAATCCCTTATATTTATTAATTAAAGAATTCTTATTCCTAGGGCTTAATATTATTCATAGGATTTATAATATTAATTCTTGGGTCTAATATAAATCCCCTTGGTTTATGATCATGGTCAACCATGGTCCAACGTCACATTGTGACAAATATTTTCTCAATATGAAAATCAACCATGGTCCCACATTGCATTCTAACAAAATATTGTCTGCATATGAAAATAAATCATGGTCAACCATGTTGCAAAATTGCATTATGAAAATTATTTTCTCAATATTAAAATTAACCATGGTTAACCATGATAATTTTAGGGTTTACAATATTTATCTTAGGGTTTATATATCTTGGGTTACTTATCCCTTATGTGTAATATTATTTCCTTGGGTGCTTAGTATTGATCCCTTGGATTTATTAATATAAGTGTTTTAGTTCCTAGGGTGTACTATTATTCATAGGGTTAGTAATATTAATTCCATAGTCATCATAATCAATGTTCTAAAATTGTGGTCAACCTGTAGTCAACAATAATTATTTTATTGAACTAGGCTTATTTTAGGGTTTACAAAACTATTTTAGGATTTATATTCCTTAGTTTTATAATACCAATCCTTTGGGTTTAATAATATTCCCTTGGATTTATAACGCATTGGGGTTTTAGGATTATTCCTAGGGGTTTATTATTCCCTTGAATTTATAATATCAATCCCTTAGGTTTATTAATGTAAGGGTTTGTATTCCTTGGGTAAAATATTATTCATAGGGTTTATAATATTAATACTATGGTTTAATATATATCCCTTGGGATTGTAATCATGGCAAGCCATGGTCTAATGTCACATTGTAACAAAGATTATCTGAATATGAAAATCAACCATGGTCAACCATAGTCTAATGTCATATTGTGCCAAAGATTGTCTCAATATGAAAATAAAGCATGGTCAACCATGTCTATTTTTTGGTTTATAATATTTATCTTAGGTTTTATATGCCTTGGGTTTATAGTATTTATCCCTTGGGTTAAATATTATTCCCTTGGGTTTTTAGTATTAATCGATTTTTGTTTCTAATATCAATCCCTTATATTTATTAATTAAAAAATTCTTATTCCTAGGGCTTAATATTATTCATAGGATTTATAATATTAATGCTTGGGTCTAATATAAATCCCCTTGGTTTATGATCATGGTCAACCATGGTCCAACGTCACATTGTGACAAAGATTTTCTCAATACGAAAATCAACCATGGTCCAACATTGCATTGTAACAAAATATTATCTGCATATAAAAATAAATCATGATCAACCATGTTGCAATGTTGCATTGTGAAAAATATTGCCTCAACATGAAAATTAACCATGGTTAACCATGAAAATTTTAGGGTATAATATTTATCTTAGGGTTTATATATCTTTGGTTACTTATCCCTTCTGTGTAATATTATTACCTTGGGTGTTTAGTATTGATCCCTTGGGTTTATTAATCTAAGGGTTCATATTCCTAGAGTGTAATATTATTTATGGGGTTAATAATATTAATCCTTGGGTTTACTATACATCCTAAGGATTTAGTTAATTAAATTGGGTTGATAATATTCATCCCTTTGGTTTAATATTACTCCGAACAATAGTCAACCATGTTTATTTTAGGGTTTATAATATCTATTTTAGGGTTTGTATACATTTGGTTTATAATATTAATCCCTTGGATATAATATCCTTGGTCAACCATGTTGCAATGTTGCATTATGACAAATATTGTTTGAATATGAAAATCAACCATGGTCAACCATGACAATTTTAGGGTTTACTTCCCATGGGTTTAAACCATGGTCCAACGTTGCATTGTAACAAAACATTGTACGCAGATGAAAATAAATCACAGTCAACCATGTTGCAACGTTGCATTGTGAAAAAGATTGTCTCAACATGAAAATCAACTATGGTTAACCATGATAATTTTAGGGTTTACAATATTTATCTTAAGGTTTATATATCTTGGGTTACTTATCCCTTATGTGTAATATTATTACCTTAGGTGTTTAGTATTGATCCCTTGGGTTTATTAATCTAAGGGTTCATATTCCTACGGTGTACTGTTATTCATACGATTAATAATATTAATCCTTGGATTTACTATAAATCCTCTGGATTTGGTTAATTAAATTGGGTTGATAATATTCATCTCTCTCATTTAATATTACTCCAAACAATAGTCAACCATGGTAAACTATAGCCAACCATGTTTATTTTAGGGTTTATAATATTTATTTTATGGTTTGTATACCTTTGGTTTATAATATTAATCCCTTGGATATAATATCCTTGGTCAACCATGTTGTAATGTTGCATTGTGACAAATACTATCTCAATATGAAAATCAACCATGGTCAACCATGACAATTTTAGGGTTTACTTCCATGGGTTTACAATATCAATCCTTTGGGTTTATTAATCTAAGGATCCATATTCCTCTGATGTACTATTATTCATATGGTTCATAATATCAATACTTGGGTTTAATATAAATCTCAGTGATTTAACTAATTAAATTGGTTGTCTCAGAATGAAAATCTCCCATGGTCAACCATGATAATTTTATGGTTTAGATTATATATCTTAGGTTTTATATACCTTAGATTTATAATATTTATCCCTTGACTGTAATATTATTCCCTTGGGCTTTTAGTATTGATCCCTTGTGTTTATTATTCCCATGGGTTTATAATATAATTCCATTGGGTTTATTAATCTAAAGGTTCATATTCCTAGGGTGTACTATCATTTATAAGGTTCATAATATTAATCCTTAGGTTTAATACCAATCCCATGAATTTAATTAATTAAATTGGGTTGATAATATTCATCCCTTGGGTTTAATATTACTCTCAACCATAGTCAACCATGTTTACTTTAGGGTTTATAATATATATTGTAGGGTTTATATAACTTAGGTTTATAATATTAATCCCTTGGGTTTAATTTTATCTAGGATGCTCCGATCTCGCATTATTCCCTTGGGTTCATAATCCCTTTAGGTTTTAATATTAATCCCTTGGATTTATTATTCCTTTGGGTTTATAATATCAATCCTTTGGGTTTATTATTCCATTAGGTTTATAACATCAATCATGGTCAACGATGGTTGAATGTTGTGTTGTGACAAGGAATGTCTCAGCATGAAAATAAACCATGTTTATTTTTAGTGTTTGTAATATTTATATAAGGGTTTACCAATGTTGGGCTTATAATATCAGTGCATTGGGTTTAATATTATTCCCTTGCGTTCATAATCCCTTGGGGTTTTAGTATTAATCCCTTTTGTTTATGCTTCCCTTGGGTTCATAATATTAATCCCTTGGGCTTATTATTAACTTTGGTTTATAATATCAATCATGGTCAACCATGGTCAACCATAACCAACCATGGCGAACTATGGTCAATCATGGTCTGATCTCACATTATGAAAAAAATTGTCTCCACAGAGGGTTTATATACCTTGGATTTATAATATTAGTCCCTTGAGTTTAATATTATTCCCTTAGGTTCATAATCGCTTGGGGTTTAAGTATTAATCCCTTGGGTTTATTGTTCCTTTGGGTTTATAATATCAATCGCTTGGGTTTATTATTCCCTGGTCAACCATATCCCTACATGGAATTGTGATAAGGATTGTCTCAATATGAAAATCAACGATGGTGAATCATGTTTATTTTAGTGTTTACCATATTTATCTTAGGGTTTATATACATTGGGTTTATTATTCACTTATCACAATTCTAATTATTATTGGACCATTGTTGTTATTATGAGTTATATTATTTTATTATTATATATATAATATATAATAATAATACATATAATTTTTATTTTTATTTATTATTATTAATTTTATATCATTAATTAATATTAAAATATATTATTATAATGATAATATAATATATTATTAGTGAATTATAGTAACATGTTCAAATGTCGCTTTGTGACAAGATTGTCAACCATACCAACATCACATTGTCACAAGAATTATTTTATTTGTAAGATGAACTATTATTATATTTTATTAAATAAATTAATATTATATTATTATTATTTATAATATTAATAAAAAATAAATATTGTAACATAATTAACTAATCAACTAATTATTAAAAATTTATATTAATATATTATTTTTTTTATAAGTATAAAACAAAATAAAATAAAAAAATCGATATTTTAAAGTGAATAATAAATTTTATGTTATTATATATCATATTGTGTCATAGATAAAAATAACCTTATAGTATTCAACCAATTTACTAAAATTATTGTTATGATATTATTATTTTAATTAATATAATATAATATGAAACTATTATTATTAATTAATATTACTAAATTAATATTATAATATAATATTTATAATAATCATAAATATATGATTGTTATTATTTATATGGTTAGTTTTTAAAAAATCACATAATAATTATTAATGTGTTGATATAGCTTATATGATATATCAATTACATTGGAAAATGTGATATCAAAGTATATCAACCATATTAATAAATCATATTAGTAAATATAATTGTACTAATAATGACCCGAAACAATAATGGCTTTCAAGTGCTGTAATCACATTGATGGAAATTAATGGTAATAATAATGAGTTGCAACAGCTGTACTAATAACAATGCTTGAAATCAGCTGTAACACTAATGAATTGCGGCAGGTGTAAGATCTGGTCGATATCTTGTAGGATAAGCATGGGCAATCAGCAGCGTGCGAGCTTGCAATGACATATAGTGTGAATTCTTGAAACTATGACGAATCTTTCCATTTCGATACCATAACGAAAGTCAAAACCAAGTGATTTTTTACCCAAAACATTGGAAGCGTAGTTAAAATTAATGTGGTACCTTGAGCAAATATCAAACTGGAGTCGACTGAATGATGCAGACGTTTCAACGCAAAGGAAATTGTTATGGAGGAATCTTAATGGGAGTTGTCTATAATGTGACTTTTTGGAAATTCTGGTGACGGAATCCGGCGGAAGAAATGAGGTTAAATCTTGATTTTTAGCAGTTAAAATGGTTTTTTAACTGCATATTTGGATTCAGCGCCTTGGAAAACCCCTGGGAGCCATTGATTGTGCAGAGACTAGCTATCAAACTTGGAATTCCAATGAATTGCTGCCGGATTTTGACCGGAAAAATTCGGCAGAAAAGCTTTAAAAAAATCGCGTTATGGACTACTGCATCCTAATGTAGCCTGGCTTATTTGTCAAAGCATTAACATTTGTTTCAACGCAAGCAATCATGACTAATAGGCTCCCTTGTTGGTTGTACGTAGTGGAGAACCGACATTGGTGAAGTTACCATTATGGAACGAACAATCTATGCAATTTATTAATAAAATTAATTGATGTTTTGGCTCCACCAAGACACTTGAAAAATGTGTTACCCTAACATAAGCTGCTTGGGTGATGTTCAATTGCCCGGCTGTCTCCTTTCCTCCTGTCAACGTCAAGCACTAACTTTGTATGTCGATCTTCCTGCAACTCAAATCAATACCCAACTTCACCAACTTCGCCAATTTCAGCCTTTGCTAACAACCTGTAACAACTTGAACGTAGACTAATCACTGAATCACCTTTTCTAACAACATTTAACAACTTCAACGTAGACTAATCACTAAACTGGCTTCAATCGGTTATTTACATATATAAATAGCTGATCTCTTTTGTTTATTTATATCTCATGTCAATTTTCTTCTCTTAAATCAATCAGGAGTCGCACATGCTTTCCACAGTTGGAAGCTGAAGACGAAACAGTGCAGTATAATACTAATACGTTTGCTCGCTGTTCTGGTATTAGATATATCTAGTGGGTAACTGAATTAAACCGCAATGGAAGTGTTTAATCAACATGCATGCGCCAGATTGGTTTTGATGGCCATATGGCTGACGTTGTTGACAGCTATGGCGTCCGCTAAGCTACGTACCGAGACATTCGTTGTATGCCCTCTTACCTCCATTATTTTTCATTTTGTATGTAATTTGATTGGTGGGAAAGATGCCAGTTTTGTTTTTTCCAGTTTTGTTTCTTTCAAATTTGTGAGGTTCCCAGCAGAATTAATTAGTTTTTTCTAATGCCTTTCTCCATATTAATATTATGATTATTATTTAATTTTATTATTATTATTATTAATTTTAAAAACCGTTGAACCAGATATTTAAATTAGTATATGGGCCTTTTTTATTTATGAGATAAAATACTCACATTCTTTTAGAGATTTGAATACTAAATCTCCAAAAAAAATACCTACTTTACTTTCTAATTTTGAACACATAAATTAATTAGATTGTAAAAAATAAAGATAAATTTAAAAACCTCACAACTAGAATTGAAGAAAGACTCACAACTAGAATTGAAGGTAAAAATGAGCAGAATAAAGAAGATTCATTGTTCTCACAGCCAGTTTTGACTACATATATATAGCAATACTTTCATTATTAAACTGACATGTCAATTCTTTATTCTTAAATTAATGCTTCCAAATTGATCATTTTCATTATTAAACTGACATGTCAATTCTTTATTCTTAAATTAATGCTTCCAAATTGATCATTCAGCTTCAATCGACATCTGTAAAAAGGCTATGCGGTACGCACAATATAATCACCGTCAACGGCCAGTTTCCAGGTCCAACGCTCCATGTCAGGAACGGAGACACTCTTGTAGTCAAAGTATACAACAACGCCCAATATAACGCTACAATCCACTGGTACGTCTCAAACTGAATAAGATTTATATCAATGAATTTTACTGATCAGAGGAAATGTCATAGTAATCTTACAAGCCAGTTTAGTGCGTATGTATCTCTGCATTTGCATGTTAAAAGATTGTAGAGCTTTTATTATAGCCAATGATCCAGAAAGTGATCATATTGTATTTGTAGGCACGGAGTGCGTCAATTCCGCACTGGGTGGTCCGATGGACCTGAATATATAACCCAATGCCCCATTCGCCCTGGGGGAAGTTACACATATAGATTCACCATCACTGGTCAAGAAGGGACTCTATGGTGGCATGCCCACAGTTCATGGCTTCGAGCTACTGTCTATGGAGCCTTGATCATATCTCCAAGCCCGGGAGCCACGTATCCCTTTACCAGGCCACATGGCCAGGTTCCCATTCTTCTCGGTAAGCTACCACTGATTCTATCTTTTAGGATCCCCGGTTAACAATGTCCTTGATTTAAATGCCAGGCCCCGTTTGCATTCACAGGAGAATGGTGGAATAGGAATCCTATCGATGTTGTGAACCAAGCTACCCGAACAGGAGCTGCCCCCAACGTTTCAGATGCCTTTACTATAAATGGACAACCAGGAGACCTATACCAATGCTCAAGTTCAGGTACATTTCTATGCATCTAATAGACTAAAATTCTTTAACTATTTCGGAGTTTAATAGAGAATCTGAGCCAGTCTATCTAGAGATGCCTGCTAATGGCAAACGGTGGATGCAGATACCATTCGCGTTTCAATAAACAGTGGGGAAACCAAGCTTCTACGGGTGATCAATGCTGCACTCAATACTGACTTATTCTTCACGGTAGGTAGCCACACAATGACAGTCGTGGCTGTGGATGCTTTGTATACGAAGCCTTTTCAGACGAATTTTCTGATGCTCGGCCCCGGGCAGACAACAGACGTACTTGTCACTGCTGATCAAACTACAGGTAGATATTACATGGCTGCTCGAGCATATTCCAGTGGCCAAGGAGTTCCCTTCGATAACACCACTACCGTTGCCATTTTAGAATACAAGGGAAGTTCCAGCAGTACATCAGTTCCAACTGTGCCTAATCTTCCAGCTTATAACGACACCCAGACTGCCACTAGGTTCGCTAATGGTCTGAGAAGCTTGGCCTCACACGACCACCCGGTCTTTGTTCCTCAGAGTGTGGACCAGAATCTGTTCTACACCATCGGTCTAGGATTGATCAACTGTCCAGGACAGTCTTGTGGAGGTCCCAATGGATCAAGATTTGCAGCGAGTATGAATAACGCATCGTTTGTTCTCCCAACGACTTCTTCAATCCTTGAAGCTCAGCATTTTGGCATGAAAGGAGTATTCTCTGGAGACTTTCCCGACAACCCTCCCGTGCAATTTGATTATACTGCACGGAACGTAAGCAGAGGTCTCTGGTCCCCGGTGAAGGGCACAAGAGTAAAAATTCTCAACTATAACACGACGGTGCAGGTAATTCTCCAGGGAACGAACATCTTTGCGGGTGAAAGCCACCCTATCCATCTCCATGGGTATGACTTTTACATTGTGGGATCAGGGTTTGGTAATTATAATCCAAAATCAGATCCTCAGAAGTTCAACCTGGCCGATCCTCCTATGCGCAACACTGTGAACGTCCCGGTGAACGGCTGGGCTGCCATAAGATTCGTTGCTGACAATCCTGGTATGCATGGATTTACTCTTTGTTTCTTTCTCATGTGTTGTCTGGTTCCCTGATACTGGGTACATGTTGATAATTGTGATTATTTATGGCAGGAGCTTGGGTGATGCATTGCCACTTGGACGTGCACATAACATGGGGTTTGGCCATGGTTTTTGTGGTGAGCAACGGACCTAGCTCTCTTTTGAGTATCGAGTCGCCCCCATTAGATCTTCCGCGATGCTAAGGACAAATACCATAGATACCGATGACAGATCGACTATATAAACAGAGAGTACTTTCTTATGATATAAGATGGTCGTAAGATACCTCTCCATAGATTGATCAGGTTCAATCATATTGTTCGGTTAATGTGAATCTATCAGTGGAATGTTTTCCTCTAGATCCGCCATTTTTGCATTTTCGCTTGTTCTGCAACCACACTCCATAGATATTTTTATTTTCCATCCTTTGTAAGGTCAATTTTGATCGCCTTGTTCGAGTGTTCCCCTCAAAGAGTTCCATTCTTTGTATTCCTCTTAATTGAAAATCCATTCTGTGTATTCTATTTAATTGAAAATCTTATCTGTAAACAGTTTCCATTCTGTGTATTCTTCTTAATTGAAAATCCTTCTCTGTAAACTGTTTCTCAAGTTAATGCTAATTTCTCAATAATTTAAAATGAAAATTAAGAATGTGTGCCAGTCAGTGAGAAACAGTTTCAGTTAGCAAACCTAGGTAGACCTCCTTCCAAATGCTCTTTTATGTAAGGTGTGGTTATCTACATGTCCTATATTATTGGTTTGGATTTAAATTTTAAAGTTTTAACATTTTATTAGAATTTGTTATTTTTATTGATTAATTTTTTGATATAATTTTAAATATATTAATAAATTTATAAAATATATATTATATATTATATAAAAGTTGAGGAATTTTTATTAATTCCAAAGGATATACATAGCTACAAATATTTTTTCAAAATTCTTTCAAACTCACTTCTATCAAATTTATTGAGCACGAGAAAATCACCAAATCTAGTAACTAGTAAACAATACATACTCATCAAGTATTACTAGACTCATCGGTAAGACCAGAAAACAACAATCAAGAGACAATCTACAACCATCAAGGATATGACGAATTTACCAAAGCTCGGTTCTGTGGACAGGGTCTCGGGGATGATGGAGATTGGAAGTCACATTCAACGTGCTTTTCCACATGCACTAGACTCCCTTCCAATCTCCCCAACTTCTCATTTTTTCATCTTTGACCCCTTTGTAAAGTGACTAGACAATCCTGCATTTGCCATTGGTTACATGACAGGTCATTCACTAAGCCAATGACTCCACTGCGATCATCATGATGGTCCCTGTTAAGTTTTTCCAAGAGAAGAGTCACATGTTTGAGTTGGCTATCACAAGCATCCAATGTGGGGGGAGTTCAACAAACCCAGGTGATTGGTCAAGATTTTGGTCGACTGCTTCCCCCAGGTCATAGTCTACCATCATGTGCTCCTCTCGTTGACCTCTCAGGCCGATACCCCTTCCACCGTTTCCATGTTGTTGGTGCATATTACCAATTCTAGGCTCCACCCAACTCCTTCCTCCACCTATCCATCACTTGGATTTGTAGCAAAACCCCTCTCGTGTGCTTATCAGAACACTACACCACCTCGACGCGACAGGTCTCCTAAGATGGGTAATAATATAGCCCTTTTTAAATGCACACATGTCAACCCATTATTCCACCACCTCCCATAGAATAGTTAGTGACGCTCACCAACAAAGCCACACCCCTAGCCTATGCCTTAAACGCTCTGTCAAGAGATAATAGAGGTGGTTTTCAAATAGAAACAAATCGCCCTATACAATCCAACACATCACCCCATCCACAACATCCCAACTATGAAAAACCTCATATTTCCAACGCATGCACTCGAAGGTGCTCTGCATCGCCATCATGTACCAAACACAACTAGCCCAGACAAGAGCAACACCACCACCTTTCCCACCCCAACTTTGGTAAAACCATCAACTACCTTCAAATAGGCTTGTTAACCCACTAATGATACTCCAACTAATCCAGACTACAACAATATACACCAAACAAAACCGAGCTTCCCCCAACCAACGAATTCTAATACAAACATTGTAGAAATCACAACAAAATGAAGCATTGACTTAAAAAAATCTTACCAGGAGCAAGGGTGAGTATCGATCGTCTAATTCCTTACTGCAATTAACCATGCAGAGGCCCCCGACCACAAAAGTCTCCAATAAACTCCAATTTTCAATGTGATTAAGCTTATCTATGGTAAGGTCCAAGGTTTTCTCTCCTTAAGCAGTCTCACAGAGTTTACCAGCTCATTGTCTCTCCACAAATAGTTTCTAAAATTCATTATAACAATATTATTCTCAAGTAAACTCCAATAACACTCCAACCTACACATAAATTACCAAACCTTCACACAACACCCTACCTCCATTCCAAAACTTAAATCAACAAACACAACGTAAAAATACCAACTTAAATGAAGTAAAAATACCAACTTAAATGATTTTCCATCTCCTCCTCCTAATTTCTTCACCACATCCTTGCGTGCCATTCACTCATCATTTAAGACGATAGGGTGGCGACCCCAATCCCATCATCACTCAATGTTGCCAACCCATTAGGGTAATTTATAATATTAATAATTTTTAGTTAACTTTTTAATAAATTTAAAAGGAAAATATTTAAGAACTCAAAACTATTAAATACTTTAGCTATCCCTATTTATAATGCCACAAAATTCATACGATATAACAATCACAAAGAGGGATCATGCTATCTTGATCGAGCACATATACATGTATATCCTGATTCACTCACAAGATGCACACCATGGCTCTTATTGGCCCTTATTCCCTGTTCATTTGAGTGGGGAGTAAAGTGTGAGTAATTTTTAATAAGGAGTTTGCATATTCTTAAGATTAATGTTTTTATTTTAAACTTTTTATTGGATTTTTTTTTTATTGATTTATAAGTTTTTTGTTTTTTAATATAAATGCATATGATCTTGTGAGATAATATTTTTAAATATTTACGGTTGACATTATTATTAAGAATTGAAGTATTTAGTTCTTGTTTTATGTAATTAATGTATTAGAAAGAGAGGGTAGTGGCTATGGGAGGGTCTCATTTTGTATTTGTTAATGTTTATTATATATAAATTAGTATTTGCATTAGATGTTGCAAGGAAAACGTTATAAACTGGTAAAAAAAACTAGTAGCTTGAAGTGTCTTGAAAAATCGATGTAATTTTTGCACAACATTATAATGTTTCAAAATTATATATTTACAATGTCCAAGATTATTCAATCAACATTTATTACCATGATAAAGAACAATATAAAGACTTGGAAAATAGACTTCATGCTAAAGAGCTTATTCTTCCACCTATGGTAACATGAAAAAGTATAAGAGGTAGGTGCAACCATACAACCGATGGAGCCATCTTAGCTCTTTATTTACATAAACATATCTTCCTAAAACAAGGAAATGTCAAACACCTCACATAAACATACTAGAATCTTCATGATATGAAGCCTACAACAAGAAATAGCATGGGCATGGTAGCCAATACAAAATTTTGAAACATCATAACATGACCTAGCATATGCCAAGTCAATGTTATGTTGAAGGGGGTTGGAACAATGTCTGAAGAAAGTGCATGTGGTAGCCTATCCTCAACCTATTTATCGTCAAAATCACCCATAACAAAAGGCTAGAAAAACAGGTATAAACAAAATCCACATGTTTGGTAACATCTCCAATAATTCCTTCATACTTGTCGTGATAGAGATGAAGGCAATGTTTAAAAATGCCTTGAATAATTATGAAAGTGGTGATATTTAATTTCCAACAAGTTTTTCATACTAATTAAAACCTTCATCTTCAAGAAAATCCAAGGAAATTATGAACATTTTTTTCATTTTTATATCCTCATGGACAACATTATGTTTTCAAAGAACAACAATAAAAGGAAACAATATGAAACAAAGGTGAGTCTTTGGGTCCATGGATATTTGGCATATCTTCTCTCCAATATTCATAATCATTTAGATACCCTAGGATTCATGAGAAATGCAAAGGATCAAGAAAATATTCTAACAAACATTCCACCTCTAAAGATGTGGTGTTGTATTCAACTCTTTGAACAAAAACACCCACTTTGGTGCCATCCAAGTAGGTCTCAAGGGCTTCTATTGGAACAATTATTGTACCATGAGCTTATTCATCTCCACACTCGAAAAATCTAATCATCCTTGTCCAGTCATCATGCACCACAAGAAGAATTAGGATTCGAACACAAGGAAAATGAGGCTAGTTGTGCATCCTTTTCATCATCTCCTCAAAAACCCTGCTAGCTTGATCCTGCAACCAACCCTAAGATCTCAGTGGTTGGTAGGAATGAGCTTATTTGGTTGGGAATGCACTAGGGGACTTTCTACCAATAGGGAAAGGTACACACTCCCCAAAATAGCTAATAATTGATAGAAATATACTAGAATCTTCATGATATGAAGGCTACAACAAGAAATTACAACATGGGCATGGTAGCCAATACAAAATTTTGAAAGATGATAACATGACCTAGCATATGCCAAGTCAATGTTATGTTGAAAGGGGCTGAGATAATGTCTAAAAAAAGTGCATGTGGTAGCCTATCTTCAACCTATTTATCATGAGAGTCACCCATAACACAAGGCTAGAAAAACATGTACAACCAAAATCCACATGTTGTGCCACATCTGCAATAACTCCTTCACACTTATGTAATATTCCTAATTAGCTATGGCTAATTGGAATATTCAATTTTGTTCAATTTTTGCCTTCTATAGTTATTTGTAAATAAAAAGTGAGGAAAGGGGAACATAAATCACTTTAGAATAAAAAGTCACTTCCTAGGTAGCACAACGTTGTGACTTAAGGGGGAACCAAGGGGGCCAAAGGGGGACACAGAAATGGGGCCCAGGCGCAGGAGGGAAGGAACACATGGCAAGAAAAGGATCACGCGGGAGAACGTGAGCCTAGAGATTGTGTGAGGCAGAGGCTATAAAATAGAGAGGAATCCCCTCATTTGGGATCATTCAGTTATGTGCATTTTGAGCTAGTCATTTTGACTTCTGAGCACGCTGGTTATTTAGCTAGTCTGCAGCATTGTTTAGTGCATCGAGTGTCTCCGTTCAGAGATCTCACCCTTAGCCCCGGGCGACTTCGAGTGCCTGCTCGGGCAAGGTATTTCCTTTGGTGTTTCAGCAGTAGTTTCATCAGCGTTCCAACAGTACTTTTAGCAACATTTTGGAGGATTGCGCAGCACTAGGAGAGGGATGTAGTTCATTTTGGCAGTTGTTGGGGATTGGGGTTTGCAGGAGGATTTATGCTGTGTGAGTCAGCAGGAGACCAGCCCTTGCCTCTTGGAGGATTTTGGCACCGTTTTCAAGTGGAGTTTCGGGCATGATTTAGAGGGGTTTTCAGAGATAGCGCATAGCCTTGGAGGAACTACGTAGATCCCCAAGACGGTTATTTTCGGGGTTCGGCCATTCCTGGAAAGCTTTCTGGGTTATTCTGGGTTTCTTGAGTAGAGCCCGAATTCAAAGTTTCACATTTTTCTGAGGGGAGCAACCCCAAATCATCATCTGTTTCTAGCAGCAGCAACATCATCCACGTAGAGAAGCCATTCTTGTCATTCTTAGAGTATTTCTTCACTTGCCTTGTGAAAGTAGAGGTGCCATATGTCTGATCACCTCTTGTACTCATTTTATGCTCAGTATCATAAAATGGCTTAGCATTTCTCACTGCATTTTTGTGTATCTGCTTATATTTCTAGTTTACATTATTATATATTGTTCCACTGTTATTTTATCACTTTTGGGTTATTATATCATTTGCACATATTTGGTTGGAGTTTTTGCTGGGGCTTGAGGAATATTCTGGGTTAGGGATATTACAGTGGTATCAGAGCATAGATCTGGCTCAGCCTGTGGAGCTAGCAATTTGTGACACCGGGAGAAAAACATACATTTGTTACAGAGGTAGGAGGTATAGAGATACTGGACATAGGTTGGAGAATACCTATGGAGAGGGAGATTATGTTCCTGTGGTAGATGCAGAACAAGGGGAACTTGTGGTAGATGCAGAACAGAGAGAGCCAATAGTGGACGCAGAGCAGATGGCAGACGAGGACAGGAAGAGATTTGCGGATATGCTCCTCAAAACAGTGCAGGATTTGTCGAGGCAGATTGAGGTGATGGGGCAGAGATTCACGATAGTAGATGCCAGATAGCATGAGAGCCCATGAGTTTTTCAGATTGGTGAGGGATCGGGTGCATCTCATCACTTGCCACAGCAGCGTGATACTAGGCAGCAGGCCTCACATGCCCCTACAAGCTCTACCATGCCCACTTTCTTAGGAGTAGACACGGGGGCCTTAGCCTAGTAGAAGGCAAAGCCCGGACATATCGGTGATTATTTTGCAGAGTACCAGGCCTATGGGCAGGAGTTCAGGGAAGCCCTCTCATTCAGAGATTTTGTTAAGCTCCAGCGGGATAGCAGACCCCGCGACCATCACAAAGGGTACCGGCATTACCATGATGGGGACACCCATTGTGCAGCAAGCAGATTCCATTGGCCTATGTTTGATGGATCATCAAATAGTTCAGCAAAGTCTTGGGTAGAGAAGTTGGACATTTATTTCCAGCTTAACTAGATGTCGGAGGCAGAGGCCATCAAGGTGGCAACATTGCATTTGGATGGTGAGGCCTAGGGTTGGTGGTTTCATGGGATGGTTACACTAGGGAACTCCACAGTGACGGCATATGCCGAGTTTACCAGGAGACTGATGGAGCGATTTGATCGGAGGGATCTAGAGCAGCATTTCGTTGAGTTGATGAGGCTCAAACAGACAGGGAGCCCAGAGACCTACATTGCAGATTTCTTGAGGGTCTCCGTGATGGTGCCAGACCTCTCCACGTCATGGAGGGTCTATATGTATGTTGAGCGGTTAGCAGAGCCACTTCGGGGTTTAGTCTGATCCACTAGACCAGTTACACTCCAGGACGCTATCAGCAGGACCCAGGACTTACAGGATGTTTTACCCAGGACCTGGACACCTTACCCCCAAAGACAGCCTTTTCAGTCTAAGGGGAAGGATGTGAGGATTCCACCTCCAAAAGGGAATCCAGGTCGAGGATAGATTGAGGATGATGTCGAGAGGGAGCTGAACAAGAAGTGGTTGTGCTTCACCTGTTAGTAGCCGTGGGCACCAGGACATAGATGTGCTACTGGCAAAGCACATTTTATTGAGGTCTTCTCCGAGAGCAGTGGAGAAGAGGATGATGAGGAGGATGTGGAGGCAGGAGATATGCATGTCATACAGGGACCTTTTCCACCTCCACCACCACCAGCAGGTGGTGCATCCTCTGCACCCACTAGAGGGGCCCTTTAAGTGTTGCGAGGAGTTCCAAAGTATCTGACACTATGCGTACGAAGGACAGTACGTGGCCAACGTGTATCAGTTTTGGTTGATAGTGGGGCAACCCACAACTTCATCGATGCACAGATGGTTGAGCGGAGAGGCCTTCAGACAAAGAGCTTCGATGGGTTTTTAGTATTGGTCCCAGGAGATTAGACCATGACGTGTGCTCGTTATGTTCCAGAGCTTTCAGTGACAATGGGCACCTACACATTGACTGACAACTTTTTCATGGTCGATATCCCAAACACCAACATGATACTGGGTGTCTAGTGGCTTATTACTCTAGGGAAGGTCACGACGGATTGGAATACCCTATAGATGGAGTGGGATGATGAGAAGACAGGGAGGCACGAGAAGATACATGGACAGCACACATATCCACCTCAGACTGTGTCAGCTCATCGGATGGAGGCAATCTTCCGGAAGGGAGACATAGAGTGGGCAGTGAAGCTGTGTGCAATCGAGGCATGGACTACAGGGTAGACGGTACATCTAGAGATCCAGTCCATCCTTGATCGGTATGCCAGAGTGTTTGGAGAGATTACACCAAGACAGCCACCGGATCGGGGATTTGAGCACACTATCGAGCTTGATCAGGGCATCTAGGCAGTGATCATCACCCCTATAGGCACCCCAAGGCCTATCGGGATGAGATTGAGTGGGCTGTCCAGGAGTTGCTGGCTCTTGGGCACATTCAACTGAGCACAAGTCCTTTTGCTTCTTCTGTGGTGTTAGTGAAGAAGAAGGATGGTACATTGAGAATGTGCATTAACTACAGGGCCCTAAATAAGAAGACCTTGAAGAACAGGTACCCTATAGCCAGGATCGATGAGTTGATGGACGAGTTAAGGGGAGCACGATTCTTCTCAAAGATTGATTTGAGATCTAGGTACCATCAAATTTGCGTGAGGGAGCAAGATATTCCCAAGACCACCTTTAGGTGTCACTATGCGAACTTTGAGTTCTTGGTGATGCGTTTTGGGCTAACCAATGCCCTAGCTACTATTTAGTCCTGCATGAATCACATATTCCGTAGTCATTTGAGGAAGTTTGTGTTAGTATTCTTTGATGATATTCTCATTTACAGCAAGACTTGGGAGGGCCTCAAGGAGGACGTGCTCCAATACATCCATGAGTACGATGTTTGCCAGAGGAATAAGGGAGAGATGAGACATCCCACGGGTTTATTACAGCCTCTTCCCATTTTGGAGTGTAAATGGGAGAGCATTTCGATGGAATTCATCACAGGGTTGCCCACGGTACAGGGCAAGGATTGCATTTTTGTCGTCATTGATCGACTGACAAAGTACACACACTTCTTTGCTGTATACGCATAGAATACAACAGCACAGGTGGCCGAGCTGTTCTTTAGGGAGATCTTTAGGTTACATGGTCTTCCCAAGACCATCGTCAATGACAGGGACAGCCATTTCATGGGCGAGTTTTGGCAAGAGCTTTTCCGATTGGTGGGGATGGACTTGACACCAAGTACCAGCTATCACCCACAGATGAACGGGCAGACGGAGAGAGTTAACAAGTGGTTAGAAGGCTACTTGCGTAACTATGTCAGTGGGCAGCACCGAGCATGGCTGAAGTGGCTGCATCTGGGGGAGTACTGCTACAATACTACACATCACATGTCCATTGGTATGTTACCATTCTATGCCTTATATGGGTATCATCCTTTATCTTCTGTCGACGTGATGTTTGATGATAACAGGGCTCCTAGAGCCAAGATTTGGATCCAAGAGAGTCAGGATATCCTCCGAGCTCTCAAGGACAACATGCCTACAACGAAAAACCAATAGAACTTGTATGCCGACAAGGGTCGGGTGGAGAGGTAGTTCGAGGTAGGGGACATGGTATACCTACAATTACAGCCATACCGACAATCATCATTGAAGCAGAAGGGGGCTGAGAAGCTCAAGCCCCGCTTTTATGGGCCATACAGGGTGATGCGCAGGATTGGATAGGTTGCATATGAGTTGGAGATGCCCCAAGATAGCAAGATTCATAACATTTTTCATGTATCATTCTTGAAGAAGGCATTGGGGTAGTAGGTGACCATGACAGATGAGCTACCACCCATGGATGATGAGGGGCATTTGCTATTGTAGCCGGAGGCTATCAATGACACTAGGGAGAGGTAGCTGCGGAGCAGGACGGTCCGGGAATTCTTAGTGAGGTGGAAGAATTTGTCAGATGAGGATGCCACTTGGGAGAGTGAGAAGATATTACAGCATCCATCACTTCAGTTACTTGAGGACAAGCAACATTTTGCCGGGGGAGACTATGATATTCCTAATTAGCTATGGCTAATTGGGATATTCAAATTTGTTCAATTTTTGCCTTCTATAGTTATTTGTAAATAAAAAGTGAGGAAAGGGGAACATAACTCACTTTAGAATAAAAAGTCACTTTCGAGGTAGCACAACGTTGTGACTTAAGGGGGAACCAAGGGGGGCCAAAGGGGGTTGCAGAAATGGGGCCCACATAGACACATGGAGAGACTGCGTAGGAGGGAAGGAACACATGGCAAGAAGCGGATCATGCAGGAGAAGGTGAGCCTAGGGATTGTGTGAGGCAGAGGCTATAAAAGAGAGAGGAACCCCCTCACTTGGTATCATTCAGTTATGTGCATTTTGAGCTAGTCATTTCGACTTCTGAGCATGCTGGTTGTTTAGCTAGTTTGCAGCACTGTTTAATCTATCGAGTGTCTCCATTCGGAGTTCTCACCCTTAGCCTTAGGGGACTTCAAGTGCCTGCTAGGGAAAGGTATTTCCTTTGGTGTTTCAACAGTAGTTTCATCAGCATTCCAGCAGTAGTTTTAGCAGCATTTTGGAGGACTGTGCAACACCTGGAGAGGCACGCAATTCATTTTGGCAGTTGTTGGGGATTGGGGTTTGCAGGAGGATTTATGATGTGTGAGTGAGCAAGGGACCAACCCTTGCCTCTTGGAGGATTTTGGAATAGTTTTCAAGTGGAGTTTCGAGCAGGACTTAGAGGGGTTTTCAGAGACATCGTAGAGCCTTGGAGGAACTACGCAGATCCCCAGGAGGGTTATTTTCGGGGGTCAGCCATTCCTAAAAAAATTTCTGGATTTTTCTGGGTTTCTTGAGTAGAGCCCAATCCAGAGTTTCAACTTTTTTTGAGGAGGGGAGAAATCCCAAATCATCATCTGTTTTCTAGCAGCAGCAGCATCCACACAGAGAGGCCATTCTTGTCATTTTGAGAGTATTTATTCACTTTCCTTTTGTAATTCGAGGTGCCATATGTCTGATCACCTCTTGTACTAATTTTATTTCTCATTATAATAAAATGGCTTAGCATTTCTCGCTGCATTTTTTTGTATCTGCTTATATTTCTAGTTTACATTATTATATAATATTCCACTATTATTTTATCACTTCTGGGTTATTATATCATTTGCACATATTTGGTTGGAGTTTTTGCTGGGGTTTGAGGAATATTCCAGGCTAGGGATATTACAGTGGTATCAAAGCATAGATCTGGCTCAGCCTATGGAGCTGGCAATCTATGGCACCAGGAGAAAAACCATACATTTGTTACAGAGGTAGGAGGTACAGGGATACTGGACATAGGTTGGAGAATACCTACAGAGAGGGAGATTGTGTTCCTGTGGCAGACACAGAACAAGGGGAACCTGTGGTAGACGCAGAATAGAGAGAGCCAGTAGTGGACGCAAAGCAGATGGCAGACAAGGAGAGGAAGAGATTTGCAGATATGCTCCTCAAATCAGTGCAAGATTTTTCAAGGAAGATTGAGGTGATGGGGCAGAGATTCACGGCAGTAGAGGACAGACAGCTTGAGAGCCCACGCGTTTTTCAGATTGGTGAGGGATCGGGTGCTTCTCATCACTTGCCAGAGCAGCGTGATACTGCATAGCGGGTGGCCTCACATGCCCACTTTCTTAGGAGCAGACACGAGGGCCGTAGCCCAGCAAGAGGTAGAGCTCGAACATATGGGTGATTATTTTGCAGAGTACTAGGCCTATGGGTAGCAGTTCAGGGAAGCCCTCTCATTCAAAGATTTTGTTCAGCTCCAGCGGGATAGCAGACCCCGCAACCATCACAGAGGGTACCGGCATTACCATGATGGTGACACCCACTGTGCAGCAAGAAGATTCCATTTGCCTATGTTTGATGGCTCATCAAACAGTTCAGCAAAGTCTTAGGTAGATAAGCTAGACATTTATTTCCAGCTTAACCAGATGTCGGACGCAGAGGCCATTAAGGTGGCAACGTTGCATTTGGATGGTGAGGCCCAGGATTGGTGGTTTCATGGGATGATTACACTAGGGCACTCCACAGTGACAATGTATGCCGAGTTTACCAGGAGACTGATGGAGTGATTTGATTAGAGGGATCTAGAGAAGCATTTCGTAAATGAGCTGACGAGGCTCAAACAGACAAGGAGCCCAGAGACCTACATTACAGATTTCTTGAGGGTCTCCGTGATGGTTCCAGACCTCTCCCTGGCACAGAGGGTATATATGTATGTTGAGGGGTTAGCAGAGCCACTTTGGGGTCTAGTGTGATCCACTAGAGCAGCTACGCTCCAGGACGCTATCAACAGGACCTGGGACTTACAGGATGTTTTACCCAGAACCCGGACACCTTACCCCCAGAGACAACCTTTTCAGTCTAAGGTGAAGGACATGAGTATTCCACCTCCAAAAGGGAATCCAGGATGAGTACAGATTGAGGATGATGTCAAGTGGGAGTTGAAGAAGAAGCGGTTGTGCTTCACTTATTAAGAGCCATGGGAACTAGGACATAGATGTGCTACTCGCAAAGCACATTTTATGGAGGTCTTCTCTGAGAGCAGTGGAGAAGAGGATGACGACGAGGATGTGGAGGCAGGAGATAGCCATGCCATACAGGGACCTTTTCCACCTCCACCACCAGCAGCAGGTGGTGCATACTTTGCACCCACCGGAGGGTCCCTTGTAGCATTGCAAGGAGTTCCCAAGTATCTGATGCTACACATATAGGGACAGTACATGGCCAGTGCGTATCAGTTTTGGTTGACAGTGGGGCAACCCACAACTTCATCGATGCACAGATGGTTGAGCGGAGAGGCATTCAGATAGAGAGCTTCAATCAGTTTTCAGTATTGGTCCCAGGAGATCAGACCATGACGTGTGCTCGTTATGTTCAAGAGCTTGTAGTGACAATGGGAACCTACACATTGACTGACCACTTTTTCGTGGTCGATCTCCTAGAAACCAACATGATATTGGGTGTCCAATGGCTTATTAGTCTAAGGAAGGTCACGACGGATTGGAAGACCCTAGAGATGGAGTGGGATGACGAGAAGACAGGGAGGCACGAGAAGATATGGGGACAACACACATATCTGCCTCAGACTGTGTCAGCTCATCAGATGGAGGCAGTCTTCTGGAAGGGAGATATAGAGTGGGAAGTGGAGCTGCATGCATCAGAGGCAGGGACTACAGGGGAGACAATACATCTAGAGATCCAGTCCATCCTTGATCCGTGTGCCATAGTGTTTGGAGAGATTCCACCAGGACAGCCACCAGATCGGAGATTTGAGCATACTATCGAGCTTGAGCAGGGCATGCATGCAGTGATCACCACCACCTATAGGCACCCCAAGGCCTATCAGGATGAGATTGAGTAGGCTATCCAGGAGTTGCTGGCCCTTGGGCACATTCGACCGAGCACAAGTCCTTTTGCTTCTTTTTTGGTGTTGGTGAAGAAGAAGGATGGTACATTGAGAATGTGCATTGACTACAGGGCCCCGAACAAGAAGACTCTGAATAACAGGTACCCTATACCCAGGATCAATGAGTTGATGGACGAGTTGAGGGGAGCATGATTCTTCTCAAAGATTGATTTGAGATCTGGGTACCATCAGATTCACATGAGGGAGCAGGATATTCCCAAGACCGCCTTTAGGTGTCACTATGGGCACTTTGAGTTCTTGGTGATGCTTTTTGGGCTAACCAATGCCCTAGCTACATTTCAGTCCCGCATGAATCACATCTTCCATAGTCATTTTAGGAAGTTTGTGTTCATATTCTTCGATGATATTCTCATTTATAGCAGGACTTGGGAGGAGCATCTCCAGCACATTGAGACAGTATTGCGTATCTTATTGGAGCAGCAGTTCTATGCCAAACTCTCCAAGTGTGAGTTTGGGTTGACAGAGATGTTGTATCTCGGACACATCATAGGGGTGGACGGATTGAGGGTCCATAAGGAGAAGATCAGGGCCATCAGGGAATGGCCAAAGCCGAGAAACATAACCGAACTTCTAAGATTCATTAGCATTTGCACTTACTATCGGAAGTTCGTCAAAGGTTTCTCACAGCTTGATGCACCCCTGACAGATTTGACGAAGAAGGGGGCATTCAGTTGGTCAGATACAGCGTAGCGAGCCTTTGACAGGCTCAAGGAGGTTATGAAGAGCTGCCGAGTGCTGGCATTGCTAGATTTTATGCAGCCATTTGTCTTGGAGTGTGATGCCTTAAGAGAGGGGATCAACGCAGTATTGATGCAGGGAGGTCACCCTTTAGCATTTGAGAGCCGGAAGCTCCTTCCACATGAGAGGTTGTATTCGATATATGACAAGGAAATGCTGGCCATCATGCATGCATTGGCTAAGTACCAACAGTTTGGTAGGCAACAAGTTCAGGGCGAGGACTGATCACAACAGCCTAAAGTTCTTTCCGAAGTAGAAGAAGCTACAGGAGAGGCAGCAGAAGTGGATTAGTAAGATCCAAGCATATGACTTTGACATTGATTACGTCACAGGTAAGAACAATGTGGTATCAGATGCCCTTTCGTCTAGACCAACCACGTTGTCTCTTATGAGATTGGATATAGATTGGAGGGTCCAACTCTTAGTAGAGTACTCCAAGGACAAGTTTGCATGTGAGGTTCTAGATGGGCAGGTGGAAGATGATAGGTACAGGGCGGTCGATGAGATCATCTATTACAAGGACCAAATCTTCTTGACTGAGGGGCCTCAGCTCAAGAAGAAGGTACTCCAGGCATCACACGATTCACCTTTGGCAAGACATCAGGGGTTTACTAGAAGCTATAGGGCCATTAGAGAGAGGTTCTCATGGAAGGGCCTCAAGGAGGACGTGCTCCACCACATCTGGGAGTGTGATTCTTGCCAGAGGAACAAGTGAGAGATGAGCCATCCCGCGGGTTTATTACAACCTCTTCCCATTTCGGAGGGGAAATGGAAGAGCATTTCGATGGACTTCATCACAGGGTTCCCCACGGTACAGGGCAAGGATTGCATCTTTGTCGTCATTGATTGACTAACGAAGTATGCACACTTCTTTGCCATATCGGCACACTATATAGCAGGACATGTGGCCGAGCTATTCTTTAGGGAGATCTTCAGGTTACATGGTCTTCCCAAGACCATCGTCAGTGACAGGCATAGCCATTTCATGGGCAGGTTTTGGCAGGAGATTTTTTGATTGGTGGGGACGTAGTTGACACCAAGTACCAGCTATTAACCACAGACGGACAGGTAGACGGAGATAGTTAACAAGTGGCTGGAGGGCTACTTGCATAACTATGTTAATGGGCAGCAGCGAGCATGGCTGAAGTGGCTGCATCTGGGGGAGTACTGCTACAATACTCCACACCACATGTCCATTGGTATGTCACCATTCTATGCCTTATATGGGTATCATCCTTTATCTTTTGTTGACATGATGTTTGATGATAGCAGGGCTCCTAGAGCCAAGATTTGGATCCAAGAGAGTCAGGATATCCTCCAAGCTCTCAAGGATAACATGGCTACAATGCAAAACCAGCAGAAGCTGTATGCCAACAGGGGACGGGTGGAGAGGCAATTCGAGGTAGGGGACATGGTCTATCTACGATTACAACCATACCGACAATCATCATTGAAGTAGAAGGGGGCTGAGAAGATCAAGCCAAACTTTTATGGACCATACAGGGTGATGCGCAGGATTGGATAGGTTGCATATAAGTTGGAGCTGCCCCAAGGCAACAAGATTCATAACATTTTTCATGTATCATGCCTAAAGAAGGCACTGGGGAAGCAGGTGACCATGATAGATGAGCTACCACCTATGGATGATGAGGGGCATTTGGTATTGTAGTTGGAGGCTATCATTTACACTAGGGAGAGGCAGCTGTGGAGCAGGACGATCCGTGAATTCTTGGTGAGGTGGATGAATTTGCCAGATGAGGATGCCACTTGGGAGAGTGAGAAGACATTACAACATCCATCACTTCAGTTTCTTGAGGACAAGCAACATTTTGCCGAGGGAGACTGTAATATTCCTAATTATCTATGGCTAATTGGAATATTCGATTTTTTTCAAATTTTTCCTTCTATAGTTATTTGTAAATAAAAAGTGAGGAAAGGGGAACATAACTCACTTTAGCATAAAAAGTCACTTCCTAGGTAGCACAACGTTGTGACTTAAGGGGGAACCAAGGGGGCCAAAGGGGGACGCAGAAATGAGGCCCACACAGACACATGGAGGGACTGTGCAAGAGGGAAGGAACACATGGCAAGAAGGGGATCACGCAGGAGAAGGTGAGCCTAGGGATTGTGTGAGGCAGAGGCTATAAAATAGAGAGGAACCCCCTCTTTTGGGATCATTCAGTTATGTGCATTTTGAGCTAGTCGTTTCGACTTCTAAGCACGCTGGTTGTTTACTTAGTTTGTAAAACTGTTTAGTGCATCGAATGTCTCCGTTCAGAGATCTCACACTTATCCCCGAGGGACTTCGAGTGCCTGCTTGGGCAAGGTATTTACTTTGCTGTTTCAGCAGTAGTTTCATTAGCATTCCAGCAGTAGTTTTAGTAGCATTTTGGAGGACTGTACAGCACTGGGAGAGGAACATAGTTCATTTTGGAAGCTGTTGGGGATTGGGGTTTGCAGGAGGATTTATGTTGTGTGAGTGAGCAGGGGACCAACCCTTGCCTCTTGGAGGATTTTGGCACAATTTTCAAGTGGAGTTTCAGGCAAGATTTAGAGGGGTTTTCAGAGACAGCGCAGAGCCTTGGAGGAACTGCGCAAATCCCCAAGAGGGTTATTTTCAGGGATCGGCCATTCGTGGAAAGATTTATGGGTTTTTCTGGGTTTCTTGAGTAGAGATCGAATCCAGAGTTTTAGCTTTTTCTGAGGAGGGGAGCAACCCCAAATCATCATATGTTTTCTAGTAGCAGCAACAACACAACAGCAACATCCATACACAAAGGCCATTCTTGTCATTTTGAGAGTATTTCTTCACTTGCCTTGTGCAAGTTGAGGTGCCATATGTCTTATCACCTCTTGTACTCATTTTATTGCTCAGTATAATAAAATGGCTTAGCATTTCTCGCTGCATTTTTGTGTATCTTCTTATATTTCCAGTTTACATTATTATATATTGTTCCACTGTTATTTTATCACTTCTGGGTTATTATATCATTTGCACATATTTGGTTGGAGTTTTTGCTGGGGTTTGAGGAATATTCTGGGTTAGGGTATTACAACTTATCACCATAGAGAGGAAGCGAATGTTTAGAAATGCCTTCAATAATTATAAAAGTGGTGATATTTAATTTCCAGCAAGCTTTTCATACAAATTAAAACCTTCATCTTCAAGAGAATCCAACATTTTTTTCATTTTGATATCCTCATGAACAACATTATGTCTTCGAAGAACAACAATAAAATGACACAATTATGAAACGAAGATGAGTCTTTGAATCCATGGAGATTTGGTATATCTTCTCTCTAATATTCATATTCATTTAGGTTCTGCAGGATTCATGAGAAATACAAAGCATCAAGAAAGTAATTATTCCACCTCTATAGATGAAAGCTTTTACAGAAGAAAAAATAGTCCATACCCACATGGGTTTTAATGGGATTGAACCAAATGGAATGCTATAAAATAACCTTTATTGCCATGTATACCAAGTGCAGGAGTATAGAGGATGCATAGCTAGTGTTTTACAAAATTACTAAATGAATTAGGCCTTCATGGGTTGCTATGATTGCAAGTTTTGCCAACCGTGCTGACTATCATGGACTGCAATGATTGCAGGGTATGTTCAAAGTGGGTGAGGTCATGATGCTTTGGTGATGTTCTGTCGAATGCAGAAAGCAGGCATTGCACCGAGTTCCATCACTATGGAAAATGTTCTCTCTACATGTATTGCGTATGGGGCTTTGAAAAGGGGAAAGAGATCAATTCGTATGTTATTCGAAGTGGCTTTGAGTCAAATGTCATTATTAGGACTAAGCTTCAGAACATTTATTCCAAGTTTGGAAGAATAGATAATGCAAGCCATATATTTGATAGACTGTGTGAGAGAGATGTTTACTGTGGATCGAGATGATTGGAATGTGTACGAAGAATGAGGATATTATTGAAGCATTGAAACTCTTCTATGAAATGAAATTAATAGGTGTAAATTTGATCACCTTCACCATTACAAGTGCTCTTCCAGCATGTGCCCACATAGCGGTATTGCACCATGGTAAAGAGATTCATGGTTACATAATCATATGAGCATTTGGGATATATGCTATCATAGGGAGTGCACTGATAAGCATGTATGCAAAATACGGGATTGTAGAATATGTGCCTATTGTTTGACATTATAAATTGAAGAGTCGTGGTCATATGGATTGTTATGATTGTAGGGTTTGCAATGCACCAACATGGTGTGGAAGCCCTTAATCTCTTTATACTAATGCAACAGGAGGGTGTGAAACAAGATCATATTACCTTTTTTGGGGTTCTATCCACATGTATCCATGCAGGCTTGGTGAATGAAGGTTGGAAACACTTCAATCTCATGAGTCAAGAGTATCAAATCACACCGAGAGTGGAGCATTATGCCTGTATGGTTGATCTCCTTGGTTGTGTTGGATGAATAGATAAAGCTTGGGACTTCATCGGTAACATGCCATTAGAATCTAGTGCATCTATGTGGGGGCTTTGCTTGCTTCCTGAAAAATTCATTGCAATATAGAGCTAGGGGAGCGAGTAGCAAGACACCTTTTTGAGCTAGAGCCTAAAAATACCCAAAATTATGTGCTTTTGGTAAATGTCTATGCTGCAAGTGGTAGGTGGGATGGCTTTGGAAAGGTGAGAAAAATGATGAATGCTAGAGGGTTGAAGAACCCCCCTAGTTGCAATTATATTGATGTTAGAAATAAGGTATATACGTTTTTTGTAGGACACAGATCCCACCCACAAACAGAAAAAATCTATGCAAAGTTGGCTGATTTAACCATGCAAATGCAGATTGGATGTTATGTTCTTGACACAGGCCTTAAACAGGAGGAGATAAAAATCATTCTTCAATCCAAAGTGAGAATCTACCCATTGCTTTTGGGTTTATCAATACATGCCCGGAGGCTTCCATTCAGATAATCAAGAATCTTTGTGTCTGTGAACACTTCCACACTGCTACCAAGTTAATTTCCAAAATTGTTGGACGAGAAATCATTATGAGAGATGCCAACCATTTCCATCATTTCAAGGATGGATCATGTTCTTGTGGGGTTTATTGGTTGTCATAGTCATTTAAAAAAAAAAAAAACTTTACTACAATGTCATGCATATTACTGGCAAGGTTGATAGAAATTCGAATTTGATGTTATTCTGCATTTGTAGATGATGCAACATAGACCTTATGGCTGGTGAGGTCATCTCCAACATAGGCCCCATGATTGGCAATGTCAATACAAATTAGAATCTGGTACTATTTTGCATTTGCAGATGATGCAACCTTATATCACCCTAGAGATCATGGTTTATTGCATCATCAATGTAAATAAGACATCAATTTGAAGAATAAGGTACTTAATTTTTAATAGCATGTTATTCTTGACAATGTCATGGCTTAGTATGTCAATCGGCATACAATCTCTTTTCTTTTTCCAAGGAGTTTCAAAGCCCATGTTGAGAATGCATCATAGAAGCACAGGGAGTCTTATAAGGGTTGAATATTGTTATTTTTTATGTTTGATTATATGAAAAAGGCCTAGAATTGTTCCATGCATACTTGATCATTAGGTAATTAGATGAGGATGAGGATGACCTATAAATCCTCACCATATATAGTAACAAATACGATGGTATATATTGAGAGGATTGGGGATCCTTTCACTTTGAGAATAGAGAAGGGTCCCTCCACTTTGTGATGTAAGGTGATAATAGGGATACATTACAACCTACCCACTGATGTCCACTCATCTATAAATACTAAAAGGAAAACCATGGTGGCATCATCAGATAAATTGCAACTTTAATATATTCATATATGTTGGAGATGAAATTTCTTTGGAGTATGGTGCACCTTTGGTGGGGCTCCAAGAATAGCTCCATCATGGTTATTTATAATATCACGGGCCTACCTTATACATCTAATGGTGCAAGACTCAATGGGAGGCATTGAAGGAGAAAGGAATCTATCATTTGAAGAGATATATCTCATAAATTGCTTCGTGGAAGAAGTGGGCAACTATGTGGATAACATCGATCACACAAGAATTACTCAGCATGGAAGATGAGGCCAGATGTGCATCTTTTTCCTCGTTTCCACGATAACCCTGCTAGGTTGATGCTACAACTAATCCTAAGATCTCAATGGTTGGTAAGAATGAGTTGATTTGGTTGGAGATGCACCGGGTGGCTTTCTACCCATAGGGAAATGTACACACTCCCAAAAAAGGCTAATAATTGATATAAATACACTAGAATCTTCATGATGTGAAGGCTACAATAAGAAATAACAACATGGGCATGGTAGCCAATACAAAATTTTAAATATGATAACATGACCTAGTATATGCCAAGTCAATGTTATGTTGAAGGGGGCCTATCCTCAACCTGTTTATCATGAAAATCGCCCATAACACAAGGCTATAGAAACATGTATAAACAAAATCCACATGTTGTGCCACATTTGCAATAATTCCTTCACACTTGTCGTCATAGAGATGAAGCCAATGTTTAGAAATGCCTTGTCACAATGATGAATGAGAAATGGTTGAACAATCCCCCTAGTTGCAGTTAGATTGATGTTAGAAATAAGTTATATATGTTTTTTGTAGGACATAGATCCCACCCACAAACAAACAAAATCTATGCAATTTGGATGATTTAACAATGCACATGTAGAGTGCAAGTTATGTTCTTGACACAGACCTTAAAGAGGAGGAGCAAAATAGCATTCTTCAATCCACAATGAGAAGCTAGCCATTGCTTTTGGGCTTATCAATACATGTCTTGAGGCTCCCATTCAGATAATCAAGAATATTCATGTCTTTGAACATTGCCGCACTGCTACCAAGCTAATTTCCAAAATTGTTGGATGAGAAATTATTGTGAGAGATGCCAATTGTTTCCATAATTTCAAGGATGGATCATGTTCTTGTGGGGATTATTGGTGACCGACGTCATTAAAAAAAAAATATTTACTAGAATTTCATGCATATTACTAGCAAGGTTGATATAAATTCAAATCTGATGCTATTCTTCATTTTCTGATGATGCAACATAAGCTTTATGACTCACAAGGTCATATGCAACATAGGCCCTATGAGATCATGGTTTATTGCATCATCAGTGTAGATAAGACATTGATTTGAAGAATAAGGTACTTAATTTTTAACAGCATGTTATTCTTGACAACGTCATGGCTTATTCTGTGTGCCAATGTGCATACAATCTCTTTTCTTTTTTCAAGGAGTTTCAAAGCACATATTGAGCATGCATCATAGAAGCACAAGGTAGTCTTATAGGGGTTGAATATGGTTATTTTTTAAGTTTGATTATATAAAAAAATGCCTAGAATTGGTCCATGCGGACTTGATCATTAGGTAATTAGACGAGGATGAGGATGATCTATAAATCCTCACCATATATAGTAACAAATACGATGGTTTATATTGAGAGGACTGGGGATCCTTTCACTTTGAGAATAGAGAAGGGTCCCTCCACTTTGTGATGTAAGGTGATAATGGAGATATATTACAACCTACCGAATGATGTCCACTCATCTATAAATACTAAAATAACAACCATCGTGGCATCGTTGGGTAAATTGCAACTTTAATATATCCATAAATGTTGGAAATGAAATTTCTTTCGTGTTTGGTGTACCTTTAGTGGGCCCCTAAGAATGGCTCAATGATGGTTATTTATAATATCATGGGCCTGCCTTATACATCCCCTGGTGTAAGTCTCAATGGGAGGTATTGATGGAGAATTAAATTTATCATTTGAAGAGAGATATCTCATAAATTGATTCATGGAAGAAGTGGGCACATGTGTCGATAACATCAATCACATAAGAATTACTCATCACGGAAGATGAGGCTAGATGTGCATCCTTTTCCTCTCTCCTTCATAACCCTACTAGCTTGATGTTGCAACCAATCCTAAGATCTCAGTGGTTGATAGGAATGAGTTGATTTGGTTGGGGATGCACCAAGTGGCTTTCTGCCCATAGGGAAATGTACACACTCCCCAAAAAAGCTAATAATTGATATAAATACACTAGAATCTTCATGATATGAAGACTACAACAAGAAATTACAACATGGGCATGGTAGCTAATACAAAATTTTGAAAGATGATAGCATGACCTAGCATATGCCAAGTCAATGTTATGTTGAAGGGGGCCAGAATAATGTCTGAAAAAAGTGCATGTAGCAGCCTATCCTCAACCTATTTATCATCAAAATCGCCCATAACACAAGGCTATAAAAAACATGTATAAACAAAATCCAAATGTTGCACCACATCTGCAATAATTCCTTCACACTTGTCATGATAGAGATGAAGCCAATTTTTAGAAATTCATTGTCACAATGATGAATTATAGAGGGTTGAAGAATCACCTTGGTTGTAGTTAGATTTATGTTAGAAATATGGTATATATTTTTTCTGTAGGACACGGATCCCACCTACAAACAAGAAAAATCTATGCAAAGTTGGCTGATTTAACCATGCAAATGCAGAGTGCAAATGATGTTCTTGACACAAACCTTAAAGAGGAGGAGATAAAAAAACATTCTTCAATCCATAGTGAGAAGCTAGCCATTGCTTTTGGTCTTATCAATACATGCCCTGGGCTCCCATTTGGATAATCACGAATCTTCATGTTTGTGAACATCGGTACACTGCTACCAAGCTAATTTCCAAAATTATTTGACGATAAATTATTTTGAAAGATGCCAACCATTTCTATCATTTCAAGGATGGCTTGTGTTCTTGTGGGGATTATTGGTGACCGAAGTCATTAAAAAAAAACTTTACTACAATGTCATTCATATTACTGGTAAGGTCGATACAATTTCAAATCTGATGCTATTATGCATTTGAAGATGATGCAACATAGGCGTTATGACTGGCAAGGTCATCTGCAACAAAGGCCTTATGACTAGAAAGGTCAAGACAAATTAAAATTTGATGCTATTTTGAATTTGCAGATAATGTAGCGTAGGCATTATATCACCCTAGATATCATGATTTATTGCGTCATCAATGTAAATAAGACACTGATTTGAAAAATAAGTTACTTAATTTTTAACAACATGCTATTCTTGACAACATCATGGCTTATTCAGTGTGCCAAGCTGCTTACAATCTCTTTTATTTTCCAAGAAGTTTCGAAGCCCATGCTGAGCATGCATCATAGAAGCACATGGTAGTCTTATAATGGTTGAATATGGTTATTTATTATGTTTGATTATATCAAAAATTCCTAGAATTGGTCCATGCGGACATCGTCATTCGGTAATTAGACGAGGATGAGGATGATCTATAAATACTCACCATATATAATATCAAATACGATGGTATATATTCAGAGGATTGGGGATCCTTTTGCTTTGAGAATAGAGTAGGGTCCATCCACTTTGTGCTGTAAGGTTATAATAGAGATATATTACAACTTGCCAAATGATGTCCACTCATCTATAAATACTGAAAGGACAACCATCGTGGCATCATCAGATAAATTGCAACTTTAATATATTCATAAATGTTGGAGATGAAATTTCTTTGGAGTTCAGTGTACCTTTGGTGGGGCTCAAAGAATGGCTCCATGATGGTTATTTATATTATCACGGGCTTGCCTTATATATATCTTAGTTCAAGTCTCAATGGGAGGCATTGAAGGAGAATTGAAACTATCATTTGAAGAGAGATATCTCATAAATTGCTTCACAAAAGAAGTGGGTACCTGTGTGCACAACATCACACAAGAATTAGTCTACATGGAAGATGACACCAGCTATGCATCCTTTTCCTCGTCTCCTCAATAACCCTGCTAGCTTGATGTTCCAACCACCCCTAAGATCTCAGTGGTTGGTAGGAATGAGCGATGCACTAGGTGGCCTTCTGCCCATAGGGAAACGTACAAACTCCCCAAAATAGCTAATAATCGATATAAATACACTGGAATATTCATGATATGAAGGCTACAACAAGAAATTACAAAATGGGCATGGTAGCTAATATAGAATTTTGAAAGATGATAACATGACCTAGCATATGCCAAGTCAATGTTACATTAAAGGGGGTTGGAATAATGTCTAAGAGAAGTGCACATGGCAGCCTATCCTCAACCTGTTTATCATCAAAATCACTAAGAAGGCAATGCTAGAAAAACATGTATAAACAAAATCCATATGTTGCACCACATCTGCAATTATTCCTTCACACTTGTTGTCATAGAGATGAATCCAATGTTTAAAAATTTCATGTCATAATGAATTGTGTCCAGAAAGTACTTCTATTGAAAGTAAACATTTAGCAGTCACTAAGGTATAAGTAGTAGCCTTCGTATATGATGGTGCGAGAGGTAGAAACAAAGATCAAATAGTGAGAGAAAGTGGTACTATTTTCTAGCTCACAACCACATAAAATTTCAACTCGTCGACCAAGGAAACACCCTCAATCATTAATGTCAAAATGCAAATATGGGGGAACATTTTGATTAGAAAAAAATAGATTTACTAGTCTCTAATTCTTTCACAAGTGAACTAAGAATGAATTATGGGCAACATAATTCTAGTACAATTAATTTCTATAAAACTCAAAGAAATTATTACAAATTTTCAATATCAAGTGAGAGCTTCCCCAATACCACATATTGACTCTATGAACATAATCCACATGTCTAAGTTCAACAAGCCTTGAAGAATTGAGTAATTTTATCCTCATACAGGAGCCTTGATATAATTTGAATATATTCTTCTTAATCCAAGCTCCTTGAATTCTTCTAAAACAGAACCTGAAGCCTTGATGCACCATGAATATAATTTTGTGACCCTTACTCTAAACTTTTTCAATACCCCTGTTACAGAATGACCATCCGGATTTGTTTCATTTCCCAAGCTCCCTCTCGTCTCCTTGGAATTTGTTAAATTCTTCCTTTGCAACCACTCCTAGGTGTGCCATGAGAAAAGTTGTGATTACAACATCCATAATCTTAAACCCAATGGAAGGAAACTTGGAATGATTTAGTGAGTCAATGCTAGTAAAGAAGCATCATTTTGAAGTGATGCATTTTATTGTTCTTACAAATTTATGAAGACTTACTTGCACAATAACATTTAGTGTGTGAATTATGTCAATGGCCTAAATATCAACATATCTATTCACTTATCAACATAATATGATAATAATATTTAGAACATATGCATTTGTCATGATTGCATATCAAAACAAATTAATGATAGCATGCATTGTGTCCTCCTTCTCAATTCTTAGTCAACTCAATCTCAGTTTCATAGAGAACAACAAACATACATGATCAAGAGTAAATGAAAAATATTGCTTAAACAATTGATAAAAGAATCATAATGATGAACTCTGCAAAAGAGATAGGCATGCCTTAAATATCTAATTGTATACTATATCTTCTCTAAACAAGTTTTTAAGAGGTAACAATAAAATATAGAGACTCTAAATGTTGAGAGACACAAGATGAAGACACCCAGAATACCAAAGGTTCTCGACATTGATCACATCTACTAGAGGTGACTAATACTCCATCAAAGGAGTAGTTAACTTTCTCAAGTTGTTACATGAGTTAAGATGGTAGAATATTGGATGGGATATTAATCAGCATGAAATCTCTAGAGACAATCCACATTTATGCGAATAAGTGAAATTAGCTTAGCAAAATTAGGCATGCAATAAAATGGAGATGCTTCCAGAAAGAACTTATATTGAAAGAAATCATTTAATAGTTGCTAAGGTATAAGTAGCTGCCTTCGTATATGTTGGTGCCAGAGGTAGCAACAAAGATCAAATAGTGAGAGAAACTAGTACTATTTTCCAGCTCACAACCACATAAAATTTCAACTCATCGACCAAGGAAACAACCTAGATCCTTACTATCAAAAATCAAATATGGGTTAACATTTCGATAAAAAAAAAAATAGATTTAGTAGTCACCAATTATTTCACGAGTGAATTGAGAATGAATTATGGGTAGCATAATTCCAATACAGTTAATTAGTGTAAAACTAAAAGAAATTATTACAAATTTTCAGTATCAAATATAAAAGAGTTGCATGTATAGCCCTTTCCTCTCTTCTTTCTATCACCTCAAACAAAGGGTTAAAGAAATTATAGGTGTTAGGTGATTCATATTCGGTCATTGATTAGGCTTCAGAAAAGTCACAATGAATTGTGTCCAAAAAGAACTTCTATTGAAATCAAACATTTAACACTTGCTAAGGTATAAGTAGCAGCCTTTGTATATGTTGGTGCTAGAGGTAGCAACAAAGATCAAATAGTAAGATAAATTGGTACTATTTTCCAACTCACAACCACATAAAATTTCAACTCATCGACCAAGGAAACACTATAGATCCTTAATATCAAAAAGGAAATATAGGGGAACATTTTGATCAGAAAAAAATAGATTTAGCAGTCTTCAATTGTTTCGCAAGTGAAATTGAACACCTTGGACACTAAATATCACAAGAAAAGAAATAAATAGATTACTTGACCTACAAAGAAAAGTTAAAGTTAAACCTACAATCACAGTAACTTTCCCAAAAGAAAACAATTTCTCTAAACTAGCAACCTTAGCATCTAGATCTGTTGATGGTCAATTCATCCACAAAACCCAGCACCAATCCCACACACAACAATAAACAAGAATCAGAATAAACCGAAGAAATTTAAATGAAAATGTATTCAATTTCTTCCAACACAGTACCGATCATCCAATTCTTCTCAAGTTGAAAATGAAACCCCATTCACTGCCATGAGAGCTCAACATTCGTCCATGAATATGGCGAAAGAGAAGACCCAATGGTTTTTTCAAAAGCTCCTTCAATTTCTCCCCTGGAAATCACATACTCTGTTGCTAGGTTGTTCTTCCTAGTGTTCACCATCGCTTGTCCCATTGAATATCGTCTTCTGACAGTCCTATAACAACAATAAGAAATATACACAAAATTGTAGCCCTAAGTGACACGTATGACCAAATACCGGTATTTTTTAACACAAATTGCAACCCTAAGTGATGTGTATGACCAAATATTAGTATTTTTTAAGTTATATTGACATTTTTGATCCAACGATAGCAAACATTTTAATTGTTTAACATCAAATCGGAGGGATCATATTAAGACATGTAACACAAGAGGGGAGTTGATTTCAAAGGGGAACGCCTTACGACATAAATATTTTATCCTTTTACCATCTCTTACCATCTTCATGTTGGCTCTTAGTGCCTTTATTTTTGTTGGCCAACTTCCATGGTTGCTATCACTTGATTTCAATAAGTATCTTTGTCTTTGCTCTTAGTAACTTTTTCTTTGTTTTCTAGACTCCATGGTTGCTATGTCTTAATTCTTACAAACACAATGACATATACTTTTTAATATATAGAATTTCATTACACCTTGAACTATGTGGACCGAATTGTGCTTATTGAAATTCATATTTGACCATACTATTAACTATTGTTACGCATTTCACAACTAGCTTCCTTGCTTTCTTTTAAAGCCTTCACCTTTCAACATCCCCGCTTTGCTGCTATTGGCATTACTTTGGCATTTGTGTCCACTTCAATTACCTCAACTCAAATGAATTTAAATTACTCTCTTTCATGAGGATTCCATAGATGAAGATAAGATGTGTCGATATAAACCTAGATTATTAAAACATATTAATTTCAGAAGATGTAAAGAAACAATAATATATAACTCCCATTGGAATCTCCTCCTCTTTCTCATTGTGCCTTCAAAGAGAATATAAGTAAAATATTTGATAAATTGAGTAGGAAAAAGAAACATCTCCAAATATGTCATCCTTAAGATGCCACTAAACTACACTTAATTTAACTAAAGCGCACTTGAAATCAAATGCCTCAAATCGAGAAAGCTAATGCTTATCAATGACTAATGATGGACCTTTGAGTTATGTCAAGGATATCTTGTCCCAAAGCTAGTTGGGTCAAGGAAGGCCTTCCTCTATACTTAGTGAACATACTCCTTTGGTAGAACTCCACCTTTGCCCCTTCCACTCCTTTTCCTACTATGCTCCTTCATGATATAACTCAACCTACCCACTTGGACAACCAAACTTCATTATCGTTATCCACCATCATCTTGGATGGGACATTGAGTGTTGATAACATGCTCATGGAATACAATGTCATGCGACCACATGGTCTATCCTCCCACCATGTGCAAAGAGGAAGATGAAGATTAATTTAACATAGCAATTTCATCCAAAAAATGGGATGTGGAGTGATGATATCATGCTCATGGAATATGATGTCATGCGACCACCTGGTCTATTATCCCACCATGTGCATAGAGGAAGATGAAGCTTAATTTAACATAAAAATTTCATCCAAAAAATGATTATAATTATTAGTCTCCAATGCTCTAATCTATTGTAGTAATTAAGTTTCAACTTTATCTAATAAACCCAAAAGCCTAGTTACTTACCTTTTCATTGTAATCTAAGACTACTCTGATATCACTTGAAAATTACAATATTTTTTAGCATCCAATCCTCAAATGTGAGCATAGTTTAACGTCAAGAGTATTGGTGGTTCCTGATTTCTCAAAGATCTAAAAGTGACTTAATATGATACACACAACCAATGACGTGCTACAACATTTTTTAAAGAAGGATTATGAGTGCCTTAGGCATGTATTAAGAGGATAGAACAATCATTCCATTCCATAATTTATCGCTAGTGATATTCAATAATCATTTAGTAGTTTTGGGCATTGTTGGATGACATTTAGTTCATGGTTTGACACTTCAACGAACCACAAACAACCAAACATTTCATTCATAGTTGTTTAGTGCATGGTAACAACACAATTGGGAGCAGAGGAAGCGGTTGTTCATCTTCTCAACTTGCAAACTTAGTATATTCCAATTGTTTGTCATTTGACATTGTTAATACAACGTAATCGTTCATCATTTACTTTCAATCGACGTTATTGCAATGAATGAATGGAATACATGTGTATTTTTATGTTCATTCTCACGTGACACCTACCTACGTGATAATCATCATCTCCCATTCGTTATCATCCAACTTCTCACATTCCAAACTTAGTGTAATCTAATACTCATCATTTGTTTTTGGAAAAATCCTTATTATAGACAAATTTCAGGCATGTGTATCACATTAAGCATTGAGTGAGAGGAAATATACTAAGTTATCTTTGTTTGTCATTTTAAGTAGAGAGAACTTGTGCACAGATTTCAGTTGCTTATTTAATCTAACTATTTAAATAGGATTTCATATATGAATTCATCTTATATAGATGATAATTTAATTCAGTTAATCTTAGATGTTGGAACGTGTAACTTCTAAAGAAGTTATAAGAATTAGTTGGATTTGATTCCTTTTGTTTATCTCTAAACAAAGCATCATATATTTATATGACATTACATTGATTTTATATAGAATATTTAACACAATTTTGTCACGTGTGAAATAAGTATTTATTTTTTTGTTTTCTTACTCTTTTTTATCAAAGTTTATATAATAATGTTGATAGGGTTGGTCTATTTTGGAATAAGATTTCCATAACTTCCTTTCTAAAAAAAAACATGGATAGTTTAGATTTATAAGTATTTATCTTTTTGTTTCCTTACATTTGATCAAAGTTTATATAAGTATGCTGATAGGATTGGTCTATTTTGGAATAGGCTTTCCATAATTTCCATTTTTTTTAAACAAAATGTCATGGATCATTTAGATTTAATAAGCTAATAATATTCTTGGTTATATACACAATCCAACAAATGAAATCAAGTATTTTCAAACAATTTTTCAATTTCCAATCTTCACTCCTATCCTAGTGTTACAAATTCTTAGCATGAGAAATGGAACCTAGTATTTTGATGGCTATAAACATGTATTAGTCATTTAGTTTATATCATTTTTCTAATTGGTATAAGTTTTACTACCTCACCAGAAAGCAAGGAGCATTCCTTTTGTTTGATACCATTTCTTAAATATATCCATATTGATATAATTGACATAGGTTTGACTCCCTAACTAGAAAATGAGAAACATGCACATGCCTTCCATGTGTGTGCAATAAGTAGCTACCCTTTTGTTTAACACCTTTTCTTGCATGGCATGAAAGTTAACATAATTATTATAAGTCTAACTCCCTCACTAGAAAGCAAGGAACCCTAGAAAGCTAGGCATTTCCAAAAACATGCCTACAGAAGATTGTGTGTTGTGAGCATTTTGTTTTCCTGTTATCATAGAAAGTGTTGTCGGATGGAAAAATATGGTATAGAAATGCACCATATCACATTAGAAGCAGTCACCAACAAGGTGGGAAGAAGAGAGACAAAATTCTAGTGGGATCAACCGTCGTGTAAGGAAATGGCCAATGTAAAGGTCTCTACCATTGAGACAGTGAAGAAAATTTGGATAGAGGTGAACAAATATGTGAAGCAAGGAGAGATTGGTAATTCGAAAAAAGAAGAGTCATTCATGAGTGTAAATCTAAGAAAGGGGGTCAAATGTTTAATCCAGTCAGGGTTAGCAAGATCCCTTCAACACAAAGAGAGAGGTTAGGTCAAATCTAATAGAAAGCGCAAAGGCAGAAATGCACAGAAAAATGAATTCAAAATTGGGAATGGAGAAAACAACTCTTCTCATCATTCAAAATGAGTTAAGTGGACTACATAGGGGACAAGAAAAGATACAACAATTAATAAATGGAGAACGTCCCAACTAAAACTCAACTAACTCAAACTGGACCTAAACTGACTTATGACACCTAGCATACTGTGAGATTAGATATCTCAACACCCTTTCCTAATCTCAAATATTGCAAGTATTGGCACTTACAATGCCCAATTTGTCTCTTTGAAATTCAAATACATTTTTGCCCAATGGCTTTGTAAAAATATTTGCAATTTCATCTATGTGAGCCACAAAAAGAAAGATATATCCATCATTGGCAATATCACAAATGAAATGAAAATGTGTGTCAATATGCTTGCTCTTTTTGTGAAAGACATGATTTTTGATAAAGAAATTACAGATTTGTTATCACAAAAAATAGGAGTTGGCTCCTGAACATTTTAAAAGATCCTTCAATAATCTTCTCAACCACACTTCTTGACAAGTTATTGAATTTTAAGTTACATGCTCTGCTCCTGCATAAGATATTGAAACAATAGTTTTTTTTCTTGGATGACCATGAGATGATATTGGTTCCAAGGTGAAAACCATACCCTGAGGTGCTTTTGCAATAATCTAAACTGCCTGCATAATCATTGTTTGTATAGCCTAAAAGTGAGCAATCTTCAAAATGTGTGTAAAATAAGCCATAGTGTATTGTTCCTACAACATATATTAAGATACTTTTAGCAACCTTCCAATGGGAAATCTTGGGTGATTCCATAAACGTGGAAATAAAACTAGTTGTAAATATAATATTAGGTCTAGCTGCATTGAGATATAAGAGACTACCAACTATACTTTTATACAATCTAGAATCAACTTTTGGTGCTGTGAATTGTCTACTCAGTTTGGTGCTTGGAGTATCAGTTGGTTTGTAGTTGATCATTCTGAACTTTCAGAGGATGTCAGTAGTAGGTTATTGAATTTCAATGCCTAAGAAGTACTTCATGAGTCATAGATCAGTCATATCAAACTTTGTTTGAATGGAAACTTTGAGTTCTTCTATCATCATATTTCTTGTATATAGCAGATCATTAACATGAAGGAAAACAAAGAGAATTTTACCTTCATGGGTTTCGGTATACATAGTTGGCTCATTCCTGCTTCTACAAAATCCACTTTTGATGAGATAAGTGTCGATGCGACTTTACCAAGATCAACGAGCTTGTTTCAAGCCATATAAGGATTTCTTCAACCTTCACACCTTATTCTCCTATCCTGGAACTTCAAAGCTAGGAGTTTGATCCACATAAACCTCTTCCTACAATATATGATTTAAGAAAGCAATTTTTACATAAAGCTTAAAAAAATTCCATTTGTGTTGAACTATCGTGTCCAGAATAGTTTTGAGAGATCCGACTAGTCATCGGCTAAAATGGATCTCATTTGTATGAGAGAGACAAGTAGTTATCAGCTGAAATGGCTCTCGTTCATCATATTAGGCAGTGGTTTGTTGCTCTCTCCCTCCCCCCCCGGTTCGCAGTGTGCGGCCCCGTTTGCTCAAACTGTAACAAGTCTTCAACGACGAAATTTTATCTCTAATCTTGCTACTGCAATAAAGGTTTCACCATAGTCGACACCAAACAATTGTGAGAATCCTTTGGAAGCCAACCTTGCCTTATGTTTCTCATATATCCTTTTTCGTTCACTTTGGTCTTGTATAACCAATGCTAATTTTTTTTCTTGGGAGATCAACCAATTCCTAAGTCTCATTCTTCTCTATTGTAGTGATTTCTTGATTCATTGCATCAATCCAATGTTTCTCTTTTACTACCTCTTCAAAATGGGTTGGTTGACATGAAAGAAAAGAAAACATATTCAATTGATCAAAGTTATGTTCCTGCACATATATTTCTTTGATGCTTCTATTTTTTTAATTGTCTTTTCAAGATGATGAATCAATCCTGGATTCATTGCTAGAATATGTACCATTTTTAGAGTGGTATTGATTTTCCTGAACCTGCAATCTTGGAAGTTATGGTCGATGAAACTGTTGATTTAAAGCTTCATCAATTTGATCAGACCAAGATTCATTTTCAAAAAATTTAACATCTCCACTTAAAAAAACTTCTTAGTAGCTGGATTGTAGAGTCTATAGGACTTTCACTATTCACAATATCCTACAAAAATACATCTTTCACTTCTATCATAAATATTCTTTCGCAACTTCTGAGGAACATGTGAAAATGCTACAAAACCAAAAATGCGAAAGTGAGAGACATTCACCTTATTACCATCCCAAGCTTCTTGAGGTACTACATCCTAGACAATGAATGTTGGAGATCTATAGATAGCATATACTACGGTAGAAGCTGCTTCAAACCAATACTCATTGGAAAACTTCTTCTCACGAAGCATACATCTGGAAATATTCATGATTGACTTGTTTTTCCTTTCTATTGCTCCATTCTATTATGGAGTATATCTTTGTAATATCCATCCCCTTAATAATAAATAATAAA
>APFE031158872.1:0-15289 GCA_000404065.3 Pinus taeda | reverse complement strand
TCTCCATCGATTCTTGGGAGTACCCTGCTAATTTCCTGGTTCTCCAACCAAAGGCAAAGCTCACTGTGTATCCTCTCATCCTGGGAAGACCTTGGTTGGCTACTGTGGATGCCTACATCAGTTGTCGAGTGGGGAACATGACAATCAAGAATGAGCATATGTCCAAACAACTAGCCCTATATCCTCCTTCCCAACCTTTGTTAGAACATGAATTACCTCTTTGGTTAGAGGAAGAAGATAAGGATGAAGTCTATTCCGCACCAATGTGTGCAGTGAAAGTTACCACAGGGGGGTCCCACAAACCAAGGATGATCTTATTGAAAACTTGATTCAGAATCTACCCCCCACTGTGTTGCCATAAGAAGAGCTAGTGGAAGAAACCAAAGACAATCCTTAAGTGATCTCTGTGTGGCTAACCTGACCTCTCTCCGAGTTAAGAATATGGAATTTGGATGAGAAAGAACCTTGAAGAGAAACTCATCCCTATCCACCTCTCAGGAGAAACAACTGTGTAGTTTATTAAGAAATCACTTGGATTCTTTTGCTTGGAACTTTAAGGAGATGAAGGTAGTGGACCCTTCAGTCTATACTCATCGCATTTACATGAAGGAAGATTGCAAACCAATCAGGCAACCTCAAAGGAGGATGAATCCAACCCTTAAGGAAATTGTCAAAGAAGAACTACAAAAATTACTAGATGCAGGATTCATCTACCCTATCTCTGACAGTGGATGGGTCTCTCCTTTGGTGCTAGTGCCAAAGAAAAATGGGAAATGGAGAATCTGTGTTGACTATCGAGAACAAAACAAGGCCACCAAGAATGACCATTTTCCTTTTCCTTTCATAGATCAAGTGTTAGATGGCCTAGCAGGGAAGAAGCTTTTCTCCTTCCTAGATGGGTTTAGCGGGTACAACTAGATCCAAATCAGCCCGGAAGACCAAGATAAGACCACTTTCACTTTTCATTAGGGTACCTTTGCATATCGGGTCCTTCCTTTTGGTTTGTGCAATGTTCCCACCACTTTCCAGAGAGTAGTATTGAGTATATTTGTTAAACTAGTTCATGATGTAGTGGAAATCTATATGGATGACTTTACCCCTTATGGTTCTAACTTCCAGGAAGCTTTGTCTATCCTAGGAAAAGTTTTGGACAAGTGTATTGAAATGAACCTGTCGATCAGTTCTGAAGAATGTGAATTCCCGATGACTGAAGGGACCATGCTAGGTCATGCAATCTCTCAGCAAGGATTACAGGTGGACCCCAACAAAATTGCCATCATGCAAAGGGTCCCACCTCCTCAAAAGGCAAGAGATGTTCGAAGTTTACTAGGTTTAGCAGGGTATTATAAAAGATTCATTAAGGATTTCAGTAAGCTAGCCTCTCCATTGTTTGTTCTTTTGGGAAAAGGCGTTGAGTGCATATGGGCTGACAACTATCAAGAGGCTCTAGATACCTTGAAAACTAAACTGGTGACTATCCTAATTTTGAGAGGTTTAAAATGGGCCCTACCTTTCCACATTCATACAGATGCCTCAAACAAAAGAATAGGAGCAGCCTTAGGGCAAGTTGATGAGAAGCTGCCTTATGCCATATATTTTGTAAGTAAAAACTTGTCGAAGGCAGAATTAAACTACACTATAACCAAAAAGGAGCTCCTAGTTGTAGTCCATTCCCTAAATAAGTTCAGAAATTACATCACCTGCTATCAAAAATTTGCACACACTGATCATGCTACAATTAGGTATTTAATGAACAAACTAGATGTAAATGCTCACATTATTAGATGGTTTCTTTTATTGCAGCAATTTGATTTAACCATTGTTGATAAGCCGGGTAAGGAAAATGTTGTCTCTGATTTTTTGACTAGAATAGATCTTCTTGTAGGTGAAGAAGGAATGTTGGATGATCAAATGTCAGATGGACACCTATTTTCCATCTTAGTACTCTCTCCATGGTTTGCTGATAGAGAAAATTTCTTGGTTTTCATACAGTTCCCGCCACACCTGTCTTCAAAAGAGAAAAGAAATATCATGAGGAAAAGTGCCCCCTTCACCTGGATTGGGGGCAGTCTCTTCAAACCTGGCCCATATCAAGTTTTGAGGAGATGTGTCAGGGAGGAGGAAGTTTTTGACATTCTCCTAACCTGTCATGATGGACCCTGTGGGGGCCATTTTGTAGCAAAGAGGATTGCTTTCAAAATCCTGCAAGCAGGTTCCTATTGGCCCACTCTTCATCAAGGTGTAGGGAGATATATCAGCCAATTTGACTAATTTCAAAGGATGGGGAAACCTACTTCAAGGGATGAAATGCCCCTGCAACCTCAAGTGACTTTCGAGCCATTTGAGAAGTGGGGCATGGACTTTGTGGGTCCTGTCAACCCTCCTTCAAAGAAAAATTTTTACATCATCATGTGCACTGATTATCTGACAAAATGGGTAGAAACAAATATGATCAAGGCAACAACAAAAGAAAAAGTAGCCAAGTTTTTGAGCTATAATATATTCTACAAGTTTGGATATATAAGAGAATTAGTCACAGATCAAGGGAGTTAGTTTACCTCCAATATGATCGAAGACCTTCTCAAACATCACAAGATTAAGCACATAACTTCTACCGCTTATCATCCACAAGAAAATGGACAGGTGGAAGTCAATATCAGAGCTTTGGAAGGGATTTTGACCAAGGTAGTGAGTAGCAGTAAAAAATATTAGGCAGATTGATTGACTGAGGCCACTTGGGCCTATAACGCCACCTAGAAGTCCACCACAGGGTTAACACCCTATGAGCTGGTCTATGGGAAGAAGGCTTCGATATCAATAGAATTCGAATATAACACACTAAGGATGGTAGATCAGTTGGACCTAGATCTCAGCCATGCATAAAAGGAATGGTTACTTCAGCTAAAATGATTGGATGAACAAAGATTGCAGGCCCTTCTCCACTCATTGGTAGTCCAGCTTCAAAGGAAAATATGGCATTACAAACACCTCAAAGAGAAACAATTCCAAGAAGGATATTGGGTGTTGTTGTATGATTCAAGGAATAAAGATTTCAAGGGCAAACTGAGGACAATATTGTTGGGACCGTACACAGTAGAAAGGTGCAATGCCAATTATTTAGTTATGATCAAGACCATCGATGAAGAAGCCATCCTCATCCTTGTTAATGGGCATAGGTTGAAAATCTATAGGAAGACCCTCTCCAAGCAAGAATTCATTGAGAATTTGAGTAAAAGAGTGTTGCTAGTGGACCAAGTCTCTGCCTCCACTCCACCCACACCCTTAAAAAAAAAAAGGAGAATAAAAGATCCATGGATGAAAACCTCCCATTGGAGGTACCCAGGATAGGTAGTGAGGGTGAAAACCTCCGGAGGTGCCCCAACTATCTCTTAAAAAAAAAAAGAGAGAGAGAAAAAAGAAAAAAGATAAAACAGGAGCAGAAAAATTAACTTCTTTTGAATGTATTGCAGGCTGCAAGAGGGCCACAGAAGAAAAAGGGACATGGCCAAGCCAAATACACATCTGATAGACCATTTCTCCATCGCTATTGTCTTTTCCCAATCCCTGGTCTCACCTGTTCTGGAAACTATGCATCCTACAGGAAGCTCTGTGCATTCTACAGGAAGTTCCTGTAGAAACCACAAAAGGCTCGAAATCAAGTCAAGAAAATCATCAAAGGGATAGAAACTTTTCCAAAAGACCTGTGGACCCACCTAGCACCATTCACCCTCCTAACTCTCCATTTCATGCTTGCGCCACTGCATTTCCACTTGCTTCTTTCTTCCCTGGACAAAAAACACAGAAGTAATGTTTCTTTTGTTTAAAAAAAATGAAGAATAAACAAGCAACGCCCTTAACTTAACTCTTACCTAGTGCATAATAGCTACCTTTCCTTGACTGACAGAACATCAACTATCTATCTCTCCAATCCTTGCTCTAGCCTCAACCAAAAATTTTAGAGGGAGAAGCAGTTATAGGAAATCCTGCAGGATTCTTATAGCAGCTAATCCCCTTAAAAATCGAACTCCAGAGGCAAGTTCAGTGCAGCCACAGACTTATAAAACATGCAAGGTGCTAGTGTTGAATAGATATCATGAGTACGAGGTATCCGATCCACCAATTCAGAAGCCACAGGCACTAGCAACAACAATCCATGAATAGAATGCCAAAGTCTAAGCATGCAACAACACGGTAGCGACTAACAGTAAGTGACTAAACTCATTCCTCTATTGCATGAGTATAATTTGAAAACTGCATGGACAAGTGAGATGGCTACGATTAAATGAGATCAATGGCCAACTAACTGGCCACCCTCGTCCAATTCAAGCAGCACCCCCCGTCCAATTCAAATAGCACCTCATCCAGTGAAAAAATGCTTAGTGCATGCAATTAGCACATGTGATTAGTCCACTCCAGAAAAAATACTCAAAACAGGTGGTGGCAGTGTCTAACGGGAATGATGGAAGTGATTGCAGGTAGGCAGTATGAAGTTTCATACTGGCACTGAAGTAGGGACCAACGGTCCAGATGGGGATAACGTACCCTTCCTACCAACTCATCTCGCCACCAAAGAACACTCTTCTAAGCTTAAGTACACTACAGTCGACCACCTCCACCACCTTTGTTTTCATTTGTATCGATGAGCTCTCGACTGTAGCAACCAATCTACAACCTCTAGAGCCTCGAAATAGTGACTCTCTATCAGTTTCAAAACCCTTCTCCTTATCAGGCTCTATAGGAGCTTTATCGAACTCTATAGGAGTGGAAACGCAGTCCTTGTTAATGGGCATAGGTTTAAAATCTATAGGAAGCCCCTCTCCAAGAAAGAATTCATTGAGAATTTGAGTAAAACAATATTGCTAGTGGACCAAGTCTCTGCCTCCACTCCACCCACACACTTAAAAAGAAAAAAAAGGAGAATAAAAGATCCCTGGATGAAAACCTCCCATTGGAGGCACCTGGGATAGGTAGTGAGGGTGAAAACCTCCGGAGGTGCCCCAACTATCTCTTAAAAAGAGAGAGAGAGAGAGAGAGAGAAAGAAAAAAGATAAAACAGGAACATAAAAATTAACTTCTTTTGAATGTATTGCAGGTTGCAAGAGGGCCACAGAAGAAAAAGGGACATGGCCAAGCCAAATACACCTCTGATAGACCATTTCTCCATTGCTATTGTCTTTTCCCAGTCCCTGGTCTCACCTGTTCTAGAAACTATGCATCCTACAAGAAGCTCTGTGCATTTTACAGGAACTTCCTGTAGAAACCACAAAAGGCTCGAAATCAAGTCAAGAAAATGATCAAAGGGCTAGAAACTTTTCCAAAACACCTGTGGACCCGCCTACCACCATTCATCCTCCTAACTTTCCATTTCATGCTTGCACCACTGCATTTCCACTTGCTTTTTTCTTCCCTGGACAAAAAACATAGAAATAATGTTTCTTTTGTTAAAAAAAAATGAAGAATAAACAAGCAACACCCTTAACTTAACTCTTACCTAGTGCATAATAGCTACTCTTGACTGACAGAACATTAACTATCTATCTCTCCAATCCTTCCTCTAGCCTCAACCAAAAATTTTAGAGGGAGAAGCAGTTATAGGAAATCCTGCAGGATTCTTATAGCAGCTAATCCCCTTAAAAATCGAGCTCCAGAGGCAGGTTCAGTGCAGCCACAGATTTTTAAAACATGCAAGGAGCTAGTGCTGATTAGCTATCATGAGTACGAGGTATCCGAGCCACCAATTCAGAAGCCATGGGCACTAGCAACAACAATCCATGAATAGAATGCCAAAGTCTAAGCATGCAACAACACGGTAGCGACTAACAGTAAGTGACTAAACTCATTCCTATATTTCATGAGTATAATTTGAAAACTGCATGGAGAAATGAGATGGCTGCTATTAAATGAGATCGGTGGCCAACTAACTGGCCACCCTCGTCCAGTTCAAACAACACCCCTCGTCCAATTCAAACAACACCTCATCCAGTGCAAACAATGCTTAGTGCATGCAATTAGCACATGTGCTTAGTCCACTCGGGAAAAAAAACTCAAAACAGGTAGTGGCAGTGTCTAACGGGAATGATGGAAGTAATTGTAGGTAGGCAGTATGAAGTTTAATAATGGCACTGAAGTAGGGACCAACGGTCCAGATGGGGATAACGTACCCTTCCTACCAACTCATCTCGTCACCACGGAACACTCCTGTAAGCTTAGTACACTGCAGTCGACCACCTCCACCACCTTTGTTTTCATTTGTATCGATGAGCTCTCGACTGTAGCAACCAATCTACAACCTCTAGAGCCTCGAAATAGTCACTCTCTATCCGTTTCAGAACCTTTCTCCTTATCAGGCTCTGTAGGAGCATTATCGAACTCTACAGGAGTGGAAATGCAGTCCTTGTTAATGGGCATAGGTTGAAAATCTATAGGAAGCCCCTCTCCAAGCAAGAATTCATTGCGAATTTGAGTAAAACAATGTTGCTAGTGGACCAAGTCTCTGCTCCACTCCACCCACACACCTAAAAAAAGAAAAGGAGAATAAAAGATCCATGGATGAAAACCTCCCATTGGAGGCACCCAGGATAGGTAGTGACGGTGAAAACCTCCGGTGGTGCCCCAAATATCTCTTAAAAAAAAAAAGAGAGAAAAAAGAAAAAAGATAAAACAAGAACATAAAAATTAACTTCTTTTGAATGTCTTGTAGGTTGCAAGAGGGCCACAAAAGAAAAAGGGACAAATACACCTCTGATAGACCATTTCTCCATCGCTATTGTCTTTTCCCATTCCCTGGTCTCACCAGTTCTAGAAGCTATGCATCCTACAAGAAGCTCTGTGCATTCTACAGGAAGTTCCTGTAGAAACCACAAAAGGATCAAAATCAAGTGAAGAAAATGATCAAAGGGCTAGAAACTTTTCCAAAAGACCTGTGGACCCCCCTACAACCATTCGTCCTCCTAACATTCCATTTCATGCTTGCACCACTGCATTTCCACTTGCTTCTTTCTTCCCTAGACAAAAAACACAGAAATAATGTTTCTTTTGTTTAAAAAAAATGAAGAATAAACAAGCAACACCCTTAACTTAACTCTTACCTAGTGCATAATAGCAACTTTTCCTTGACTGACAGAACATTAACTATCTATCTCTCCAATCCTTGCTCTAGCCTCAACCAAAAATTTTAGAGGGAGAAGCAGTTATAGGAAATCCTGCAGGATTCTTATAGCAGCTAATCCCCTTAAAAATAGAGCTCCAGAGGCAGGTTCAATGCAGCCACAGATTTATAAAACATGCAAGGAGCTAGTGCTGATTAGATATCATGAGTACAAGGTATCCGAGCCACTAATTCAGAAGCCACAGGCACTAGCAACAAAAATCCATGAATAGAATGCTAAAGTCTAAGCATGCAACAACACAGTAGCGACTAACAGTAAGTGACTAAACTCATTCCTCTATTGCATGAGTATAATTTGAAAAATGCATAGACAAGTGAGATGGCTGCGATTAAATGAGATCAGTGGCCAACTAACTGGCCACCCTTGTCCAGTTCAAACAACACCCCTTGTCAAATTCAAACAACACCTCATCCAGTGAAAGCAGTGCTCAGTGCATGCAATTAGCACATGTGATTAGTCCACTCGGGAAAAAAAACTCAAAACAGGTAGTGGCAATGTCTAACGGGAATGATGGAAGTGATTGTAGGTAGGAAGTATGAAGTTTCATAATGGCACTGAAGTAGGGACCAACGGTCCAGATGGGGATAACGTACCCTTCCTACCAACTCATCTCGTCACCACAGAACACTCCTGTAAGCTTAAGTACACTACAGTCGACCACCTCCGCCACCTTTTTTTTCATTTGTATCGATGAGCTCTCGACTGTAGCAACCAATATACAACCTCTAAAGCCTCGAAATAGTAACTCTCTATCAGTTTCAGAACCCTTCTCCTTATCAGGCTCTACAGGAGCATTATCAAACTCTATAGGAGTGGAAACGCAGTCCTACAAGAGCCCTTCTACAAGAGGACTAGTGAGCAGCATCGCAAAGGAAAATTCAGGATTTTATGGAAAATTCGAGGTTGAAAAGGTAAGCTCAGTAAAAGCCACCCTACATTTCGAGATATATACAAAAGGTGGTGGGATTTGAAGTGAAGTATAGAACAGAGTCTACTTGTGTTTTAAATATATATATATATATATATAGTTTCTCCATTTACTCTTTACATTGAAATACTGTCTCTTTCTCCTTTGTGGTATTCTCCTCTGTAAAGAGATGATGCAACTCTAGAAAATTAAGAGTAAAAAAAAGTGAACTTGCATTGGTTAGCCTGCTTATTTTGTGAAAGGAAAAAACACGTTTCTGTATACTCTATTTTTTGAAGATATTGTTTCCCTCAAACATACCGAGAAGTAATGTAAGTTTAAGAACAATGTTTGGAAGGAAGGAAAGTTGGAATTTGTTTTTGTTAACAAGGAAGAACACAGAAAACTCTCTCTTGTTCCAGAAAGAAAATCTCAGCTATTCCTCTATTTCCGGTTTGAAATTTGTTGCCTTCCTCTTCACCTGAGACATTCTAGTAGTCTTTGAACATCATTACAGGGGGTTTTATGAGGAAGGATCCTCTGAATTCAACTAAGCTACATGAACATCCAAAAGTGGTAGCCCTTTTTACCAGGGAAAATTGGATGCCTTTCTTTGAAAAATTTCATGCTTATGACGAGGAAGTCACAGAGGAATTTTTATTTTCCTTAAAACCTCACTCAAAAACCCATGCCATTATCTGTTTCTGAGGTCTAACCATAGAACTCACACTAGAATTCATTAGTAGGGTCACCGATCTCCCACTTAGGCTACCCTAGAGCAAAGAAGAAAAATCACTGGGTCAAGTGCCCAAAAAATCCTTTTTCTAGCCTAATGAACATCCTATGGAGGATAAGAATGGCATTAGGAGGACAGGTATACCTTATCCATGGGGTCAGGTCAGTTTTCAGATCATGAAATATATCTCTTGTGACGAAAGACAAAGCATACTTTATCGGTATCATTTTAGAGTGTTACATGAACTAAGATATGGCATGGACCTTCCTGCATCTAGAAAACTCATTATTTCATATTTTCTCCTCAAATCCTTAATAGAATCTAGCACAAAATTTAAGGCAAGGGTTCTAGACCAATTGGCTCACCATGGGCTAATTAAATTGCTGGTGGAGGATGCCCTCCACACATTCACAATCCCCATAGACTGGGAGATTTTTAGGAACATGAATAAAGAGGATGATATAAAAACTCTCACTGATGACCTTAGTCCATACCAGAGTGAAGAGGAGGGACTAAAAGAGTAAGCTGAGAAGGAAATCCATGAAAAAGAAAAAAACACTCAATTGGAAGAAGAGGAACCACACACAGAAGAAGAAGGAAATCATATATGAGAGAAGAAACATGACATGACCAAAGATGAGCCTAAAGTAGAGAAAAAGAAAGAATCAAAATTAGAAAAGTGTAAAACCACTGCAGAGAAAAAGAAGAGACCAAGAACTAAAGGGAAGAAGCATAAGACAGTGCAGAAAAAGGTTGCCAGAGGAAAGACAAAAACTAAGAAAGCAGAGGAGAAAACAAAATCAGAGACAGCAGAAACAAAACCAGTAGAAAGAGGAAAAACAATAGATGAAGAAGAAGAAGCAAAGCAAGAAGAAGTGTCTCCTGAGACACTAGCAAAAGAGGAAGCAGTTGTTCTTGCTGCACTTAGTACTCCAGCCAAGCCCAAAGGAAAAATGAAGAGACAACCATTTATGTACTTCAAGGCTTGAAAGAGCACCAAAATAAAGATGTGAAGCCTCATTCACCTTCAAAGGAGCCCATCATCATTGAGGATGTCCCTACTACAACAAAGGAGGAATCTCCATGTAAAACCCCCATCACTTACGAAAGAGGAAGTCTTAAGGCCTCTACTTGGAAAGAAAGGATCAAACTAATGGACTCTAAAACAGTCCTATAGGAGGTGCAAACCTCTCTATAGGAGACATTGGCAAAGCTCCAAGAGACTAAAATACTTGAAATGAAGGCAAAATAACAAACCAAGGAGGAATACATGGTAGAAGAGATACTAGAGCCTCCACCTTTGCCTAACTTAGGCTCTTAAGACAACCTTCTAGAAGGGGAGAAGATCATCCCACAAAAGTTTGTAGTCCCTCTTTTCTTTGAGCTAGAAAAGGAAAGGGTAAGGACCCTTACGTGGATGAAAATTGCAAAATCAAGAGGGGTGGAAGACATTGGGCACATGGAAAACAAATTGAGGTAAATGAGTAAATAATTGGGCATGGTCAAGCATATAGAAAGCATCAGAAGAGCTCAATTAGAGACAAAAAATGAAATGTTAAAGAAGCATTTGTAAGAAAGGGAACCTCAAGGAGGAAATGAGCTATCAATCTTAAAAAGACAACAACAGGAAGAGTAACCCCAGGCAGATAGTGAGACATTAATAAGGCAGCAACATGAAAGGGAATCCCAGGAAAAAGAGGAGGTGTTGATCTTGAGAAGACAACTACAAGAAAAAGAAGCCCAATTAGCCTGCATGGCCAACTGGGCTATGGAGGCATTATAGTGTAAGTAGGCAGCCAAATCATATGCAGTGTACCTCAAGGATTAGTGGCTCCAATTTTAGATCAAGACACTAGCCCAGAGGGACAGAATACCTTTTCAGGATTATGGCCAATTCATGCATCTATGTGATCACAGTTCAACGAAGGACAAAGCAAAGCTAGCATAGTTTTACTTGCACAACCTGACCCTTACTAATATAAAGCTATGAGATCCCAATGTTGCATTGGGAGAGTTGTAGCTAATGGCCATGAAGAGAAAAGGGCGGCAGAGATCCAGAAAATGATGGAAAAAGAGCTGAATGAACCCCTAATGATTAGAGCAAAACGAGAAGAACCCACAACTCTCATCTATGACCATCAACATCTTGCAGTTAATCCTCAAGTTGTCTGTGACTATGTTGATAAGTAGGCCCAAGCTATTGCACATTTCGAGGAGGTGGAGAGATTGTTTGGAGATGACTCCATTCATGCCTGCATGATAAGGTGGAACACATTGCCACATAGCCTACGGATAAGGAAGTATCAGTCCCCAAACAGGATGAGGGAAGCCATGGGGAGAGTGCCACTATATAAGCACTCTATGCAAAGCTTGAAGGCCAATTGAATTGGACTCAAATTCAGTCCTCCAGTCCTGCTAGGATTGCTAGAAGGAGTAAAAGAGGAGGAAGAATAGAAATAGTGGGAAGAGTTGGATAGAAAGGAAGGATTCCATGACAAAGAGGAAGATATTGTTAGGATATTTCGACACATAGGAATAGTTAAGTTCAACTTGGTCTAGTATAGAGTTAGGTATAGAGTTAGGTAAAGTGTGTTTCTTTACCGTTGTACATTTTGTAACTTACAATCCGACGGTCACGATACGTAGTGATCCGACGGTTCATTCTCTCCTCGGTATTACCGACACTTGATCCGTGGCTTGACACCCGATTGGTCCATGAATTCTATTTAAAGCGCATGGAGGGTCATTTGTAGGTTAACCGTACATGAGAGAAGCTTATGTAAATTTTCATTCTTTTATTAATAAATTGCCTGTAGTAGCCACGTTGGCGCAGGCCGTGGACTGTTTCCCTCTCTGAGGGTTTTAACCACGTCAAAATACTGGTGTATTGATCTGTGATCTGTTTGTGAGCGGTGTCCTTTTGGTGTTCTGTCTGAGGAACTTACCCTGTAAATTCCTACATGGTATCAGAGCTATTTGAGGGCCGCGTCCGTTGGTGATCCAAATCTGAAGCCGGTAGAACTGCATGCGGCTGTCGTTTCCTAGATCTACTATTTTTGACTGCTTTCGGGCCGACAGGACTGCTCTATTGTGTTCAGAGCATCTGTTCCAGTGAGGAACCCCTTTTGTTTCACGCGAAAAGGTTTCCGGTAGCCCTATATGAGTCATTTTTAAGATCTGGAGGTATAGAGTCTTTATTTGCAGTTTACTGTTATTTTCTCTCTGCTTATTTCGGTTTCGGTTTATTTAATTTTTTTTTAACCGGATCTATACCTTTCATTTCCGCGTATGCTCTTTGCCCTGCGATCTGTGCGATCTGGGCAAATCAGAAACAGAAAGGAAGGATTTTTTTTATGCGTATGCTCTTTTCCCTGCACCTTAATGTGATCTCGGAAAATCAGAAACATTGAGAAAAATATTTAGTTTTTTGGCTAAAGCTAACCTTGAGCCACAAGGTTCAATTTTTTTTAAATATTTAGTTTTTTTGGGTAAAGTGTTTTTGTTTTGTACGAAAAAGAGCTTTCTCAAGGCAAGCACGCAACCCAAGGCCCCCACCTCCCCCCCCCTCTCCCTCTCTCTCTCAAATTTTTTGTATAGCTCAATTGGTTCAAAGCTATTTTAAGAGAGTAGAGGTCTTGGGTTCAAATCTCCATTTTGTGGGGGCATTTTTTTCATTCCCGCACATTCGCGCACTTTGCTGGCAAATTCAACTTTTTTTAAAAGCCATAACTTCTTCATCCGGAAGCCTTTTTCAGAGCCGTTTTTTTTAAAACAGCCTAATTTTTCGAGATCTATCCATTGGAACACTTACTTTCAGCATCTTCAGCTTCAGTTTTTAAAAAAAATGGAAAGTCCATGCCAAGTCATTCTTAACAGCACTAACTACTTCCAATGGGTATCCTACATGGAAGATTTACTTAGAAGTAAAGGTCTCTACAGAATAGCCACGAGCCAAGAGAAGAAACCAAAAGATGAAGACAAGGTTGCAAAATGGGAAAATAGACAAGATCAAGCACGTGGTTGATAGGGATGTCTATTTCTCCTGATCTTAGATTCCATATTGCAGAACTTGATACTCCTCATGAAGCATTGGACCAAATCACTAAAGTTTTTGGGATTAAAAATGAAATTAGAGCCCATCAACTTGAAAATGAGTTGCTTACATTGGATCTAATAATTTTTCTTGCATTGAAGATTTCTTGTCCAAATTCAAGACCCTTAGATATCTCTTGGAAGGTGTTAAGGTTAAGAAAGAAGATAGTAACTTTATTTATTCCATCCTTACTAAGTTGGGACCAGCCTACTCTGTATTTGTTTCCACCTTCCATTCTACAAGGGAAGCTTTCATTTGTCAAGGAAAAGACTACAAGGCCCCTTCCTTTGACTCTTTTTGTGATTCTTTAATAAGAGAACAAGAAAAACTCTTACACCTGGGTCTTCTTAATCTTGGAAACTCTTCCAAGAAAGCGTTAGCCGCCCAGCAGCAACCAAATTTAAAGAATCCTAAGAAGTCATATCCTAAAAAGAATGGTCCTAAACCAAACAAGGGTCCTAAGCAAACTCAGCCTCAAAATGAAAGATCATTTCAGCAAAATGATAAGACCAATAAAAACAAATGGAAGAAGACTGATAGACATTGTAACTTTTGTAATCGAGATGGCCACTTAGAATCTAAATGCTTTAAGAAGATGGAAGCCTTGGAAGCCGCAATGAAGAAACATAACATCCATGTGGAGCATTCTTCTACTTCAACTTCAACTTCTCTTCAGGAATGGCACTTTCTGCATGTCGTTGTCAATCATCTCAGTCTGGTTATGCATTAAATGTATCTTCTTCTTCTCATTCTCATGAGTGGCTCATTGATTCTGGAGCCTCTTATCACATGGCCAAAAACAAAGCCATGTTTTCTTCTTTACATGATTGTAACACCAAAAATATATATGTTGGTGATGATAGATCTCTTAATGTTGTAGGGACTGGAACTGTTCATCTAGACAATGGTCAGTTTAATGATGTATTATGTGTTTCAACCTTATCCAGCAACCTTCTATCTGTATATCAGATAACTCATTCAGGTGAAGGTAAAATTGTTGAATTTTCACCTCATGATGTTGTAATCAAGGATCTAAGAGATCCTAAACAGATTCTAGCTACTGGTATTGCTGATGATTCCACAAGGTTGTATAAGTTTCACAACTTTGGGTCATCCAATCTTCCTTCAGTATTTGTTGCTCCTAATGATGAAGTGAGCAAACTTTGGCATGAGTGATTTGGTCACTTAAACTATCGCTCCCTTCAGCATCTATGTAAAGAAAATATGGTGATAGGTCTTCCTATGGTATCTTGCAGAGATGGTGTTTGTTCCGGATGTGTACTCGGAAAACATCATCGGGACAGTTTTGACAAACGTGCCTCTTGGCACGCCTCGGCCCTTTACAGCTTGTTCACAGTGATTTGTGTGGTCCTCTTCCTGTTGCTTCATTCTCTGGCTGCAAGTATTTCTTAACTTTCATTGATGATTTCTCCAGACGCACTTGGGTATACTTCTTAAAACTCAAGAGCGAAGTATTTAACACATTTTTGGCCTTCAAAGCCTTTGTTGAAAAACAATCTGGACATCAAATTCTTAAGCTAAGAACTGATAATGGTGGAGATATGTTAAAAACACCTTCATCAACTTTTGCACCGAAAATGGAATTCAAATGCAACACACTGTTCCATACACTCCACAACAAAATGGTGTAGCTGAAAGGAAAAATCGCACCTTAAAGGAAATGGCTAATTGTATGCTGCAATCTAAAGGACTCAGTCTTAGTTTTTGGGCCGAAGCAATAAATTGTGCAAATTATATAATAAATCGCACTCCTACTAAGGTTCTCAAGAATATCACTCCAGAAGAAGCTTGGAGTTCCATTAAACCAGATGTAAGTCACTTTCGTATTTTTGGAAGTGAAGCATGGGCCCATATTCCAGATGAAAAGCATAAGCTTTAGAACCTAAGAGTGAGAAATGTACTTTTGTTGGATATTCTGAAGATGTAAAATGTTATAGACTTATTCCATTTAAGTCCAAAAATGTTATTATTAGAAGAGATGTAAAATTTGATGAAAATAAATCGGCCTACGAGCCTAGTCCGGCGGATGTGCCACCTCTTCCTATCTATCTCTTCACTTTTGAAACATTTCTTCTTCAGATGATGAAAGTGAGGATGACAATCCTCCCCCACCTTCTCAGGATCCTCAACTTCCAAGATGGTCCGTGCTACTCGGGATGCAGCAGGTGATCTTGCCGGTGATCCTACAGATCAGCGACGTACACGTTCTCAGTTTGAAAGAGCCTCTTCTTTACTGGCTCAAGCTCCAGTAAATCATGATTCTGACACTTTTGCAGAAGCTTCAGGCCATCCACATTGGGAAGCAGCTATGAATGAAGAATATCATTCATTATTGGCAAATGATACATGGGATCTTGTTCCTC